>PVIY010002983.1:0-117482 GCA_004026745.1 Myrmecophaga tridactyla
CTTCCTTCCTTCCTTCCTTCCTTCCTTCCTTCCTTCCTTCCTTCCTTCCTTCCTTCCTTCCTTTCCTTCTTTCCTCCTTCCCTCCCTCACTTCCATCTATTTTGGCTAATGTTGTTTAAGATTTATATGCTGACTCACTTTCTAATTATAGGTTTTGGATACCTAGTTTAAACTATTTTTTTATCATGCCAAACTCCTGTTTTAAAAGCAACACAAAGAAAAAGACTTTAGAGCTAACATTTGCCAAGTAATTAAACTAATTTCTTCAATAAATAAAAAAGTCATCTAGAAAATGAGAAAAAGATATATTGATTGTTTTATTTGATCACTATGTATAATCTATTGATCAAAATGAAGATCTTTGAAATGTCTTTAATTTTCTCATTAAAAATTGAAATGTTTAAATCCTCGATGTTCTGAAATGAATGAACACACATACAATCATTCTCTCTAATTGAAAAAATAATTTATGTTTTTGAGATTTCAAGAAAATTTTGTGGGTTTACTTTGCATTGTAATTGGTACCAGTTTCTCCTAGATCCTGGATTAGGAAAAATCACCCATAGCAACCTTACAGGGAATTGCAGGAAGCTATTTGATGAGAGGCTGAACTATTCTGGGCAGGTTTTAGGCAGGTAGCTTGGGCTCTCTAAACCATTCTTCTTTGTCATTAGTTGGTTATCTACTGTGTCAACATAGATGCAGAACAAGGAGGTGCAGGAAGATTAGCTGTACCTTTTATTCTCATGTTGCTCACTAAAAAAGATGAACAAGGCAATCAGCAATTATAATACGAGGTAAAAAATAAAATTATATTGCATCTTTTATGATAGAGGTAAACACAAGTTGCTTGGGAACTATTGGGCAGAGGTACCTACCTTGTCATGAGGCTAGCAGGGAAGGCTTCCTGGAGGAGCTGGCATTTGAACTCATAATTGAAGAATGGGTTCAGGTTAGCCCAGCAAGGTTGTTGGTAGAGAGACTGCCACTTCTTTCTACATTCATTTAACTTGCATTGGGGATTTTTAAGAACATATTCATACAGATGGTTCACAAAAGGTTCTGAGCTAAGAGTTCTCTGACACGTGGCAATTGGTAGCTGTGGGATGGTAGAAATAATGAACCATGTTTTTAACATACATTAACTACAAAGCACATTCACATATTGAATTCTCTGTAGTGTAACTCCAGGTCCATTTCAATTTCTATTTTAACATTGTCTCTCTCAGTCTCTCAGTCTTTCTCTCTCTCCTTCTGGCTCTCTCTCTCTCTTTCTGCATTTGTTCTGCTGAAAACTCTAACCCTACAGGTGGTCTTTTTCTTATTTCTTTTTCCTTCCCTCCAGTTCTCCTCATTCCTTCTTTTTCTTTTTTACTCACTATCCTTTTCTCCATTTTAAAAATCAAATTTATAAATGTTACATGATGCTTAGGAAAGATAGATTGAAAGATTTGCTTGCTGTTTGAGTCCCTCCACAAACAGGTTGATCTGTCTTTCCTTCACCCTGTAGAGTTTTGAGGCTTAGAAGGGCTTACAGAAAGTGCTGCAGCAAAAACTGTGTTAAACCTTTTGTTCAAATAGCTTGTTTTGCTGTATAAGATTAGACAAGTGTCCGCAGGAACAACAGGAAAAGCTCACACTTGGTCTCTTTTCTGAATAGGAAGCCAGTTAAATGGAAACTGAGTTTTACTTAAACAGCACACAATAAGGGAATGTATCAGGACTGAATCAGAATGGGTACTTTTAAAAATATTTATTTTGTAGACCCTGCTAGTAGGTAAACTCTCTTGACATTTATTTGGATGATTTGGTGGACATGCATTATCTCCTTCCAGTCACTAAGGTATTAGTTAGTGAATTATAGATCCTTCTATAATGCAGTCAGCTGGGCACACATTAGGCAATTCTGATGGCCTATCAGAATGCTGAGCTTAGAAACTGCAAAATTCTTGGGGTCCTTCTGGTTTGGAGAAAAGTCAACTATTCTGAGTTGGTTTTAATGATTCTGAGAGTTTGACAGAGGATCCTGATTGTCTCTTGAGGGTTTCCTCCTCTAACAATCACCTTCCTATGGGTTTCTTGTAATTTTTGAGTTCTAGATATTGACAGGAGTATCTCACATAATGATCCCATGGTAATGAAACTGAGTCGTATGATGTCTTCTCTGTCTTATGTAGAGGTATAGGGTGACCCATAGTGGTGCCTAGATGTTGGGACTTTACTGGCCAATAAAATAAAAAATGTAGGAACAACATAAAGTCACAAAATATTTATTTCATTATATAAGGTAATACGAAAAACTCCCACAAGATAAAAACTTTATCTACTTCTGTATAACCATTTTCCATAAGAAGGCACATAGTTTGGCATTAAAGTGCAACAGGAATAAAATGTCAGAACAAATGAAGTCCTTCCCAAGAGAGGACAGTTGGTGATCATACATTGATGCTTCCTCTGTGAACTGGTAAAATATTGTCAGGGATTATCATTCACCCTTAGACTGTACATTAGAAACTTCTCTTAGAAGATTTCTACATTATCTGTCCACTTTTCATAGTCTGTGAAGGTGCTGTTTTGGGTTTCTCTTTAATGAATTAAGATCTTGCAAATATGTTCGTATCTTCTTTGGTGGAACTTTATTAAGGTTTTTTAACTTATTGAAGAAAGAATGTGAGGGTGCAAGGGTAATTCAGTGGTAGAATTCTCACCTGTCATGCAGGAGACCCGGGTTCAATTCCTGGTTCATGCATTTGCCAAAAAACAAGCAAACAAGCAAAACAAGCAAAAGCAAACAAACAAAAATTCAACAAATGGTGCTGCAGTAGCGGGATACTCACATGAGAAAATAATGAAATGTGATCCCACCATACAGCATACAAAAAAAAAAGAATCAATTATTTCTTCACCTAACCCTGGGAGTTCTAAACTAATATTGGTCATGAGCTGAAGAATACGTGAAAAAAAATTCAGAACTTGAAATATATGTGTCTTTCCCATATCACTGATCTCTACTTAACAATGTTTTACTTCCTGTCTGGCTCCAGCTTTTGCTTTCTTTTTCTTAATCACCTTTCTCAAGAGTTCTTGCTCAATCAGTGGGAATTCCGTGATAGATGGCAATTCTTTTTTTTTTTTTTTTTTTGCTCATTCAGTATTCTAAAGATTTTCCCAAAGGAGTTTTTAAGGTTCTGGGAAGCATTGAAGAATAGGGAAAATCATGATATGAAGATGTGAATTCAAAGTTATACAAATTGGTTTTGAAAATGGCATTATAATGTCTGTCATACAGAATAAATTTTTGTCATTTGCCTCTTTTATTATTGGCCAGATTTTGAAACACTGGGGGTACGTTCATTGAAAACAAAAAGTCAGGAATGCTGGTTTAATCATGATTTATTTTGTTCTTTTTGTTTATTTGTGAAAAATAGGATGTACAGCAAGCATCTTCATCTTCACTCAAATCGAGCTCATCGTGTTCTTTCTCTTCCCTGGAAAGTACAGTAAAGGCAACAAGCAGTTCTTCTCCCTCCTTATCTAAGGAAAGACAGTCCTGGCTCAACATTGTTAGCAGTTCCTCTGCTGCTGAAGATATGGGAGAACCTCTAACATTTGCTGTCCGTGTTCATTCACCTGCGCCCTCCAAAGCGAACAGTTGCCAGGTTCCAGAAAACAGCCTTGCCACATCAGAAAATGAATGCTTCAATTCTTTATCTAGTGATGACACTTCTTCATTGAGTAGCAACCTAGACCATCTTACTGTCCCAGACAAGCCGGCGGGATCAAACAGGTTGGACAGAGGTAAGCAGAAATTGTTTTCTCTTCTCTAGGGAATGAACACTTGTGTGTCTATGGGGAATAATAAGATTGACTTGTAACAAGAGTGTTTAATCTCATGAATGACACCCCGATTCAGTAGTTCAAATACTTATGGATAATAAAAAGTGGCTGCTTTTGTAGAGGAATTTGCCTGTGGAAATCCAACTCCTCTGCCATTGGTTGCATCCTATAAATGTCACTAATCAAATGCCTAAGGAGTGTAAGACATGTGATCATAAAATAATACTTTTCCACTAAATTGAGAAAAACTTTGACTTTCTCTTTCTCTCTCATTTTTTTTGTTCTTTGTGGGGGTGGGCATTGTGTCACAATCCCTAGAACTTACGGTGATTAAAATCAGGGTTTTGTCATCCAGTACCTGTAACATGACCTCAGGGATTCCAATCAAATTTAGAAAGCTCCTTATTTGGGTCACAGTCACAACAATCTGTTTCTATCCAATCAGTTCCTGGTTTTACCTGTGTGGTTAATAACAAGACAGAGAATTTGGAATATATGTACTTTGGAGGGCATGCAAGGAGAGCAACACATATATGTGTTGTGTATGATTGTGTGTGTGTTGTGTGTGTGACTTTGTGATGTGAGTATCTGAGTTTGAATGCTCAGGCTGGCAGCTCATCCTCCAGGCCACCTTAGCTGTCCCCATCCCCTGTGGTCTTTCCTCCAGATGCTCTCATAATTCAGGTACCTGGCTGGCTTCTGATGGCATTTGTGGTAGTTAGATTCAGGTGTCAACTTTGCCAGGTGAAGGTGCCTGGTTCTATTGCTGTGGACATGAGTCAACGGCATGTGAACCTCATCTGTAGCTGATTATATCTGCAGTCGGCTAGGAGGCATGTTTGCTGCAGTGAATGATGTTTGATTTAAGTGACTGGTATTTAAATGAGAGAGCTCAACGTAGCATGGCCAGAGAAGCTCAGCATACGTCATCTCAGCACTCGCAGCTCAGCCCAGGCCTTTGGAGATGCAGAAAGGAAACACCCCGGGGAAAGTTGTTGGAACCCAGAGGCCTGAAGAGAAGGCCAGCAGAGATTGCCCTGTGCCTTCCCATGTTAGAAAGAACCTCAGTTGAAAGTTAGCTACCTTTCCTCTGAAGAACTATACATTAACTAAATAAATCCCCTTTTATTGAAAGCCAATCCATCTCTGGTGTGTTGCATTCTGGCAGCTAGCAAACTAGAACACCATTTTTATCTGATCTCCCTAACTTAGGCCAACTTTCAATTTTACATTAGAAAGAGTAGAAAGAATGTCAAGAGCCAAGAGTTGAACTGTGAGGGATGGGAAGGAGCAGACCCAAATTGTCCTCAGGTCTGTGAGATGCCATCATGTAGGAAAAGAAGTGAGCTTAATGTGTATCTCCTGGAAAATATAAAATGGAGATCAATACTGTAAATAAAAAGGGGGGAGATTTAGATACATTATAAGAAACTTCAAAGTTTTTATTTTGAAATAGTTTTACACTTACAAAAATAATTCAGAACCCATGCACAATACTCTATATACCCCACTACACACAGATACTAACCAATTTTAACATTTTGCCACATTTGCCCTATCTTCCTTTCTATCATCTATCTTTTGCTCTATCTATCCATTCATCCACCATCTATCATCCATCATCTTCTAAATACTTGAGAGTAGGTTGCATACATCGTAGTTCTTAACAACATATTACTTTCATGGTCATTTCCTAAGAACAAAGATATTCACTAATGTATCCACCTTAAGTACAGTTTTAAATTCAAGAGCTTTAACATTGATATGAAGCTTTCAGTTTGTATTCCAATTTTTTCATAGATAAGAAACTTCTTTTCAGCATGAGAGCCATTCAAAATAGAATTGGGTCTTTGGAAGGTAAAGTATTCCTTGTCACTGGTGGTGTTCATTCAATCTGAGACCCTTGTTTTCGTTGCATATTGATTACATATTGCATATCTTAATTCTTTTTTAATAAATATTTTTATTGACAAATCTTCACACATACAGTCCGTACATGGTGTACAATCAGTGGCTCACAATATAATCACTTTCTTGTGTATTCATCACCATGATCATTTTTAGAACATTTGCATCACTCCAGAAAAAGAAATAAAAAGAAAAAAGAAAACTCATACATCCCATACCCCTTACCCCTCCTGCTCATTGACCACTAGTATTTCAATCTACCCAATTTATTTCATCCCTTACCCCCCATTATTTATCCATTTTTTATATTCATCTGTCCATATCCTGGTTAAAAGGAGCATCAGACATAAGGTTTTCACAATCCCGCAGTCACATTGTAAAAGTTACATCATTATACAGTCGCCTACAAGAATCAAGGCTACTGGAACACAGCTCAACAGTTTCAGGTACTTCCCCCCAACCACTCCAGTACACTATAAACTAAAAAGGGATATCTATGTAGTGCATAAGAATAACCTCCAGGATAACCTCTCGACTCTGTTTGAAATCTCTCAACCACTGAAACTTTATTTTATTTCATTTCTCTCTTCCCCTTTTTGGTCAAGAAGGCTTTCTCGATCCCATGGTGCTGGGTTCCGGCTCATCCCAGGATTTCTATCTCATGTTGAGAGGAAGATTTACAACTTTGGGAGTCATGTCCCACGTAGAGGGCAGAGCAGTGAGTTCACCTGCCAAGTTGGCTTAGAGAGAGAGACTACATCTAAGCAACAAAAGAGATTTTCTGGGGGTGAATCTTAGGCATCATTTTCAGTAGGCTTAGCCTATCCTTTGCAGGAATGAGTTTCATAGAGACGAACACCAAGATTCAGAACACAGATTATTGATTTTGTTGTCCCCACTCCTTATGAGAATATCAGAAATTTTCCAAATGGGAAAGTTGAATATTTCCTCCTTTCTCCCTACTCCCCCAAAGGGCACTATGCGAATAGTTTTTTATTCTCTGCCCAGATTACTCTGGGATATATCGGGGCATCACACTAACCTTGACAAATCAACAAGATTTTTCACACCCTATTTAAGATTCCATGTACTTATTGTGTTCAACTGAACTGACCATGCAAGTTAAATTAGGTAATGCACTACCCAAAATACAAATTTTGCACCAACTAAACATCTCTCCCTTTGGTCTCAAGCTTAATTCTTATGAGGATATACTGAAAAGAGAATTTAAGGGTCTTGAACTAGATGACCTCTGATATGATCCTTTCTTATATAGAACTTGTGGAGGGCATCATAAAAGTAATAGAACTATCACATCTATTCTTTGCCTGCTTACAAAACTCTTATTCACGTTGGACCATAAGTAGAACTGTACATTTTCACACTCCCCCCATACACACACATACGCACACACAGCTTCAAAAGTTAAATAGAGGAGAAGATTCCATTTGCATTCTTTCCTAAGAATAGTTCTGCTGATGGAGAGTTTTCCTTCAGGACCAATAACCTGAGAGTCCTGGGAAGAGGCATGGGTTCTGGTCCATGTCTAAGTGTCATTCTGGGAATGCATATGCTGCAGAGCTGGCTGGGTACCAATAGCTCTTTCAATCTAAGAACGAAGAAACCTCACAATTTTTAGTTTTGAGTTTACTTACAGAATGACCAACACAGTCTGGATGCTTCCTCCAACAGCTTGGAGTGAAGATATTTCTCTCAACAGAAAAGAAAACAAAAGAAAAGTATTTTTTCCCCTTACTGGTTTTTTGGCATTTGCCATATGTGACAGAATTTTTGCTAATGATTTTCTCCTGCTGCTGGGCTTTGGTTAAATTCCCAGAATAGCTAAACCGCATAAAGTCGTCACTATGGAAACAGCAACCTAATCTTTGCTTTTGTTTGTGATGACATGCTGTTAAGTAATCAAATTGCCTGTAGTGCTTTTTTTCCCCCTTTAAACGTGTATGTATTTGCGTTTTGGGGAGGAAGGTAGCTCTTCATTTTTGTGACTTTTGAAAATTATTGTTTTTGAGCTGACAGTCGGAACGATAAAAGACCTGAAATTCTTGTATCTGAAATATTGCTCAGGATGTGTTTATGCCAGGGACTGAAATTTAGATATGACTCAAGGCAGGAGTTAGATTTTTAGAAGCTTAGAGTCCCCAATCTCAAGGTACATTTTTCAGGAGAAAGCGGCTTTTTTCTTAGAAAGGAATCTTAAAGGTTAATAACTGAGTCCTGAAACAAGGAGACAGCATGTATTGTAACCTTTTGATTTAGACAATGAGAAAAATATTTTGCACTTGGTATGCGATTAAAATTGTGGTGACTAGAACTGCATAGTGAATTTAAATATCATTTTAGACTCTTCTCTCCTGCAGTGTAAGTTGTCTAGAAAACAATACATGTTAATTACATGCCAGTGCCTTTCTATACTGGTGATTCCAGAGAGACATCTCTGAGGACTCTTCACTGAGCCTCTCCAAAAAGTATATGGAGAAAGATGATTGGGTTGATGGAATGTTCATTGCAGCTCAGTTTTGCTTTGTGCTTTTCCTTTCTTTTGCAAAGCTTTATTTGACCTGTGGTTTATGTCTGTGTGACAATCAGTCTCATGCTGTGTCTCTATATACATTATGCGCTACACGCATTGCCTACTGATGATGGGAAGAAGATTCCACTACACTCACTCAAGGAATGGACGAACCACTCCCTGGACACCGAAGAGTTGAATTTTCATTTACAAGACTAATACTCAGTTTATACAAATGAATTATTAAGTTCAACCAAATCAGTGTGGGGGGTAAACCACGAGCTGAATAAAAAGCTTTTATTAATGAAGAGCAAAGCTGAGACCGTATATCCTGGAATAAACATGGCATCTCAGGACAGTTACCTTAAAAAAAAAGACAGATTTCTGGATTTAACAATTATCAGCGAAATTTTTATACAGTCTGTGTGCTAACAGTACTGATGAGAGTTTTACATTGTTTTAGCTAGCTATTTTGGATGTTGCTATAAGAATTATGTGGCATGTCTTCATGAAGCAAGTAGACAATAAAAAATAAGCTGCATACTCAGTTCAGTTCAGTTTTGCATCATATTTTTTGATTGCTTAACATGTATTCCTGTGCTTCATGCTAAAGGGAATACAAAGAGGAGCAGGATACAATCTCTGTTCTAAAAAAATCTTGTCATTTAATGGGGAGAGTAGGAAGAACAGGAGACATTGACCAAAGCAAAGCAGAGCTAAATAAGTGCCACAGATGTATAAAGTACTCTAGGGATTCAAAAGAGAACTGGGATTCAAAAGAAAGCAGACCACATCCAGATGGGAGGATTTATTCATGGAGAGGGGAAACATGGCAAAGGGAGATGGAAAGGAAATTTGAACAATGTTGAATCTTAAGCTATGGTTTATTTCAATAGCTAGTGGATAACTGTTTCTAATCAGGGCAATCATATACTTAGACTATGCTTTCGAAAAATTATTTTAACCTTAGATAATAGAATAGAATACAATAGGGTGAAGCAGGAAGTAAGAACAGTTAGGAGGCTTTGGGCATAGCTCAGACAGCTGGGAAAATTGGAAGCAAAACAGAGACTTCAGGGACTCAGACTCCAAGTCCCTGAAGCCTGTGTAGCAGGCCTATTGATGTGAAGGCTGATCTGGGACTTTGTATCACTAGTATTTAATTTAGTCCCTAGAAATATGTTCTAATGACCACATTTGTTGATCTCTAATCTGAGTAGTGATCTGAAAATGAGATCAGGAAGATCTTGAATGTATAATTGCTGGCCTCCTGGCATTGATTTCAGCATGAACAACCTTCAGTCTCCACTTTCATGTCAGGAAGCTAAAGGTTCCTAAAACAAGTCGTGAAATAATGCTCGTTAGATTGTCCACACGTTTGTGCAGTGTAACTAGATCATCTGTCATACTTGGAAATTTATGTCATCTTTTTATTTTAATTTAATTTAATTATTTTATTATGACCTGCAAGTTTCCCTAAGGCTAGGATTTGTGAATGGGAGGTGGTGGGAAGTGAGTGGAGCAAGAGTTTTGAAAACGGTGGCAAGAGTAAACCAAACTTGGGAGGTTGGTAAACTTGGAGCGGCATTGATGATTTGGAAGAATTATGGGGGGGAAATTGGAGAGCAGAAGTAGAGGTGAAATATATATTGGTTCAGATGATAGAGAATGTGAATAAGATAAAAGAGGATCCTTGTACTGAGAAGTAAATTTACTGGTAAAGATTTTAGACAGAGAGTAGCATTAAGACTTAAGGAGGGGGGCTGCCGTGGCTCAGCAGGCGGAGCTCCGACCTGCTGTGCTGGAGGTCTGGAGTTCGATCCCTGGTGCCTCCTGCCCATATGCAAATTAAAAAAAAAAATACAAGACTTAAGGAGGGGAATGTTAAAAACTTTTCTGCTCTGGCTGTCAAACATACTAGATATACCACTGCTCATTGCCTCCATGTATCTGCCCAGAACATCAAATTCATTCCAGACTGAAACTGCACCCATCGTGACAAAAGTAAATCCTTGAAGTCAGTCATGTTGGACATCTCTTGTAATGTTTATCCTGCCAAAATTGTGTTTTATCAACAAATTTTCAGAGTTTGGTTTTGTTTGTACAGGGTATGGAAAATAGTAAAGAATATTTTCACTTTTGATGGTAGAGCTGTATCTGAGTCACTATCTCTGAGCCAATGTGAGCTGCCACAGGTATGTCTCTCTCTGTGGTTTGGTGGCATACATAAGTTCTCACTGTTCTTATTATGTGATCAAGTGGTCCTTGATGATTTTTAAAGTTATCAGAATGCTTTTCAATTTTGCCTCTTTTTTATCACTTCTTCCTGTTTTTGATCAAATACTTGATTTTCTAGATCCTTTCATAATTCTTTTGCATATTCAAATGCTACAATGCTTCATAGAAATTGCTTACTGTGAGAAGTATCATATATATATAGAAGAGCATATAAAATATATACATGCAATATATAATAAGTAATATATGTGTAATACCCATATAGCCACATTCAGGTCAAGAAATAGAAATTTCCATCATTCTAGAAGTCTCTTGTGCAGTCCTCTCTGTGTAGCTGGAATTTGTTCAGTTTGATTGTTTTATTGTACTCCTTTGTTTTAACAATCTACAGCTATTTTATTTACTGTATTTACTGTTGGTAGACATACATGTACTTTATCAGCTTCGGTTTCCTATGCAAAATGTCGTTGCAGACATTCTTACAGGTGTGCCCTGACCCACACATGCCTGCATTGCTTAGGGTTACATAGCTAGAAGAGGAATTGCCAGCCATGGAGTATGCTTATCTTCAAATTTGCTAGTTGATTCCAAATTGTTCCCTCAACTTGCTCTCTTGAATCATCCTTCCAGCATTGTTGAGTGCGCTCAACATTTTTACCAGTAAAGTCAGACTTCTTGATTTTTACCAAATGATTACCAATGAGATTTAGCACATTTTCACATGCTTACATAGTTGTAATGGTTTTGCTTTTTCTTTTTCAAAAATTGTACCTCATATATTTTTCTTGTTCTCACTTGGCCCTGCCGTACAATGCTGATAGAAAGGGTAACATTGGGCATTCTTTTAATGGCCCTGATCTCAAATGGAAAGCTTCCAGTGTTTTACCACTATTGCAAACTTAGAAGTAGGTATTTTATTGTCACCCCTATTTTATGGGTGAAGAAACTGAGACTTAAAGTGATTAAGTAAATTGTTTAGGATGGTCATACAGCTATCAAGAGTGAAAGTTATGTTTGGAAATGTAGTCCTGTTTGACTCCAGAGCCTGAGGTTTTAACCACCTGAATACCTAAGAGTATACCTAATCAGCAAGACACAAGTTGGGTTAAATGTGATGTGAGCCTAGCCAAACAGGACCAGGTTAATTTCTTTTCTTAATCAGTTGTTATATGACATGCTTTTCCTGTACCCACTGATGAAGTGGCACAGGCCACCTAATGATTGAAACAGTCATCCAAATATTATTATGACATTTCTTGATTGTGGCTTCACTTCATTCGTTCATTCAGCAATATTTACTGAGTGCCTCTTATATGCTAAGCATTGTGTTGTGCACTAAAAAAAAAAAGCAACCAAAGCCAAAAGTAAATGCCTTCATAGAACTTACACTGAGGAGAAAGAGACTGTATAGAAAAACAATAAGAGATAGCTAATAAATAAGTAACACGTTCAGTGGTTAAGCAGGTTAGAGAGTGGGTTGGGGTGAGGTGTGGAGGTAGGATATGTTAGTTTACTTTGGTGGACATGGACAGTGTCTCTGACAAGTTGATTTTTTGAGCAGAAAGCTGATGAGGGAGAGAAAGAGCCAAATGAATATCTGGGGCATAACCTTCCAGACAAAAAGAATTCTAAGTGCAAAGGTACTGGGGTGGCAGAGGGCTTGATATAATAAAAGACCAGGAGGGCAGCAGAGGTTCTAGAGAGGGCAGAAAGTTGGAGATGAGGTGGGAAAGGTAGAAAGTCTTTGTATACTCACTGGTCTTTTGTTTATTACTTTACCAGTTAGATTCTGTGTTTATAGAATACTTTGACATCTAATCAAGGCCTGGCTTCCTTGGCACTATCATCCAGATCTTATTTAAAAGATCACATTTGGATTTTGATGAAAAATTTGTTGGACGTTTCATTTAATTAGGTGAGAATGGCTATCTTTACAACATTGAGTCATTCCGAACACGGACATGGGTTACCTGTCCATTCAGGACATGACTTTAAGTACAATTTTCTTCTTACAGAGCTAGAATATATCATATTAAAGTTGCTCCTAAACATTTAAAATTCTTCTTGCACTGTGAATGGAATCCTTTTATTGCATTATATTTTATAACTATTATTGCTGGTTTGAAGGTTATTTTTTTCCTTATTTTTTCTCATATACTAGTCACCTTGCCTTTTAGTTCTAAGTTTTCTTGTTTGTCTTGGATGTCCCAGATAAATAATCCTATCTTCAAAAAAAATGGCCATTTTATCTTGTCCTCTGTAGTATTTATGCCTCATTCCTTTTTCTTACTTGTTGTGTGATCAGAATTTGCCTGAGCTTTCTTTACATTATTACTCTTTAAAAAACAAAACAAGGGCAGCTGCCGTGGCTCAGCAGGCAGAGCTCCGACCTGCCGTGCTGGAGGTCTGGAGTTCGATCCCTGGTGCCTCCTGCCCATATGCAAATTTAAAAAACAAAACAAAACAAGTGTTTGTTTTGATTGATTGTATATGATTTTTGTTATCTAACTAATAAAATTTTGCTTTATCTTCATGGATTCTTTCCTTCTACTTTCTTCTTTCTTTGCCCCTACTTTGTTTGGCCTTGACTAGCTCCTTGAGTTAATTGGTTGATTCTCTTTCCATCTTTTACTTGCAGTTTGGGTAAAGTAATGCTTTGTGGTTGGCCATTTGTAAACAGTGAATTTTAATAGAAAAGTGTGTTTTAGTGTCTTCATTAATTGGAAATATATTTAGAAGAGTATTTTTAAATTTCAGATTGAATAAAGATTTATTTGCCTATCTGCATAGGATCATAAATGGTCGGTAGTATGATTTGATGAATTGAACCAATAGTTATAGAAAAGGATGTGGGCTTCTTACTGGTCGTGGATATAGGAATCTCTCCATTAGGGAAGTCCTTGCACAGAGCTGGGCAACCCCCCCCGCCCCCCCCAGGTCTGAGAGTTACTTCCTTGATCCACGGTCTGTCTGTCTGAGGCCACATTCCTGCAGATTACACTCACTGATCTGGGAAGAATCCTGCTCTGTCCTCTGAAGCATTCCTAACCTCATGGTCTCAGATTTATTAGTTTATCTCTTTTAACTATAACGTCCTTGCCCCTTCCTTACTGTTCTGGAGACCCCTGAACACAGTCATTAAGAGCAGGTAACTAGCACAAAACAGCCCAGCACATGTCTGAATTTGCAGCAGGAAGGGGCAAATCGAAAGGCAGTTTTTCAGTCTGACCATTTTCATCAGGATGAGATCTCTGGACTTTGAGATCTATTCCTGTACTACCTTTTTGTTGCTAATTTCTAATATTTTTACTGACAGTTTTGTGTTTTCCTGATTAGTTTTAATTATGAAGTTCTGTTTGCCTCAAAACTATACAAACTACAGTAAACAGTTGAAAAAAATAGTTTATTTTCCCTTTGACCTATCTAAACATTTGAAAATTAATGAATGTGGTTTATTTGTTATCTTTGTTTGTTTGCTTTTTGAGAATCCAATTCCAATATTTGCTCTCTGGCCTTATTCAATGTGTGGAGAGATGAGGAAGTGAAAATGAGATCAAGAGTGAAATTTTAACCACACAGTGAATGTTCAATACATGTTTTTTGAGGAATTACTATGAAACATGCATAACTGTGAGCATTTGAAGATAATTCTGTGAATAACCAAGGAAACCACTCTCTCTGATAGAACTTACAGTCTGGGGTGGGGTATATGTTGATTTGGTAGGATGACAAGACAATAAACAGATAAATACAAGAACAGGATACTTTCCGGTAGTGAATAGTACTATAAGATAGGAGACTAGAATAATGGGGGAAAGTGGGGAACTTGGTTTGGATGGGTGTGCAGGGAGAGCCTAGCTGAGGGGTGATTGATCTTTGGTTGTGAGCAGAAATAGAAGTTTATCTCTACATTAAACATTTCACCTTATTCTGAGTGCTCATCTCTTTAGAAAAACACATTTGGAAAACAGATGGAATATTGGTTTTAAGATTATGACATTGTTCATCAGATGGTTGGGCAATGGAATAAAGCTAAAATTATTTCGGAAAAATCACTGCCACAAGATGCAATAATAAAACAAAAGAACGTTGTTAAAGATCACCCGATAGAACAGGCTTGTTCTTATTAATAAAAGTAATAATACAAAAGAAGAGTATTGAGCTGTCTTTCTTAACAGAGACATCAAACACACAAGAGAAAAATAAGGACATGACTCCAACAGAGAGAGTAAAGCAAATACAGAAAAATGAGAGAAATCAAAGTGAAACTACTCTTCCCTTAGGCTCACAGGAGCACAAGTAAAAATATTAGCTTTAGACTTTGAGTGAACCTTCCATCTTTCTCTTAATATATTTCATTTCTCTCTCTCACAGAATTTCTTTTCCCAGCCGTCTTTAATTTTTAGTCGTCTCTTCCAACTAGGATTTTCCCAGTGTTACATTCTTGGTTTCTGAGGACTCAGGACTTTGTTGTATGCATTGCCACAGCCTTTCATGACCCTGACTCTTACCTTCTGCTCTTGATTCTATCTGGTTCATTATCTCATATGTGTCCAGTGCCACCCTCAACCAGAGAATCGGTTGGCCTGGCCTGTGTCCTAGGTTGCTGGCTGGCATATGTATTTCCTGTCCTGGGGTGTGGTCCTTGTGTCCAGTAGGAACAGAGTTTATGGTATAAACCTGCACACCTCAGCAGCAGAGGCTGTGGGTGGGGAATTTTCCTTTAGAAGAGAGAGAATAGCGGGAGCAGGCATCTCAGTCCATGCAGCTGGTCATGATCTGGGAAGCTATACATTACCTGATGTGAAAAATCTTCTTAATTGAGTTTTATTCAAAAGCAAGTGCATCAGATATCTTTTTTTTTTTTGTCTCTGTTACCAACAAAATATTCCAAGTTTATTCACTAGTGTTAGTTCATATCAGTGAGACCATACAGTATTTATCCTTTTGTTTCTGGCTAATCTCACTCAGCATAATGTCCTCAAGGTCCATCCATATTGTTACATACTTCATCACGTTATTCTGTCTCACAGCTGCATAATATTCCATTGTATGTATATACCACAGTTTGTTTAGCCACTCATCTGTTGCATCAGATATCTTTATAATAAATGTTGCATAATGTTTAAGACAACGAGCTTTGGGTTTGTAACCTAGGTTTGCCTATTTGTGATACTGGTCAAAGTTCTTAATCCAAAAGTCTTGATACCTTTCCCCTTTATATTAGGGTTAATAATACGTTCCTCCCAGAACTGTTTACAATGATTAAATGAGATAATGTTGGTATCTTAGTTAACACAGTGACCGCTGTACGTGAAGAACTCATACCGTCTCCACCACCACCAGTTGCATCAGCAAAAGGAAATCTCTCATAATTATCCTAGGCTGGTGTTCTTGGTCAGCAGGATCCTTACCATTAAAATGAATCATCCAGATTTCTCTTATTTATAATAATTTAATACTTTCCGTCATTATGATTCCAAGTCATTTGCTGTGTTTTAGAGTTGCCAGAATCCCTAATTAGAGAAAGCCTGTAAGATGTTTTTGGTCTGATGGCATCAGGGTTATGGTAATGAGCATTAAAGGCCATACCGAATGCCCCGAGGGCTGTTGCCTTCACTTTCACCAGCACTCAGAATATTGCATGTGAAACAGGGAATGCTGTTTTCCATGTAAGCCCTTCCAAGTTTTTGATGTTTGGGAGCCATAGTCATCTTCCTTGGGGCATCAGTGAGATCTTGCCAATCTTGAAAATGTTTCCTTTCAAATTCCGAGATGAAATATGGCATATGAATTCTCTTCCTGTTTCCTTAAAGCAGCATTTATATTCTAGATAGAAAATAAGCAGCAACATTCTAGAAAGCCCAAGGAGACACTAAAAATAAGATACTGGGGGAGGCAAAGTTGAAAATACAGCACTTAGATAATCTGTGTACGGTGTTCTCGACAGGCAAATTCTGGGTCTCCTGGAGCATGCCTGTCCTGTCAGAAGCAGACAATAGCTTGGGGTATGTAGGAGGATGAGAAGGGAGTTGCACAGACGTCTGACATAATCTTGGAAAGGAGCGAACTTCTAACCACTAGTTAAAAATGCTGTTTTGTCTTATTTGCTAATGATGCCAAAAAGATCCTATAAAAAATAAATAATAATAATACCATACCTTTCTAAGGTCTAAATTGCTAGATTACTGAGTTGAGTTTGAAGAGCTTATTACTCTGAACCCTTGATACCCTGGGAACTAGTCTAACATGTAAAGAATCACTAACATTGACCTCAATTTCCCACCAAGGCAACATATAGAATATTTAGAGATCCTTTAGAGCAGGGATTTTGGTCTACTTCTTAAGCAAAGCCAAATTTGCTTTTTTTTTTTTTCCAAATGGGATATGGCCCAGAGAAAATAGGTACTTCTTTATAGACAAGTCTCAACTTTATAATTGTAACTCTTGTCTTTCTCTCTTCCAGAAATTGGGGCTAGTTTTTCAAGACAAATTGCTAATATAGAGTCCAGCCCTGTTTTTTAAAGTTTAGCCTACGACCAGCAGTCCTAGCGTCAGTGGGGTGCTTGTTAAGAATTTCTCAGCCCCACCTTGAACCGACTGAACCACAGTTTGCCTTTTCATAGGATCCCTAGGTGATTTGCACCCATTAAGGTTTGAGAAACATGGTTTAGAATTGCATGGAATTGAATTTGTATTCCTAACTCCATAACTGACTTGCGTTTTGGAAAGATCACTCTACGTTTTGTTTCTCCCTTTTCTCATCCAGAAGATAAAAATAGTTTTCATCTTACTTAACAAAGCATTGGTGAGGATAAATGAGAGAGACTACAAAGTGCCCTGTATGATGAAGGGAATCAAAGACCTGTTATTTTCTGTTGGAAGACTAAAATTATGCACATGAGAGGAAGGATAACAATTGCGTAGAAACACTTTATTGTTGGACAAAATTAATTTATTTGCCTTCGAAAGCCAAGGGCGGTGGAAGTAATTAACTTGACTTCTGTTTCCAGTAGGAGAGAGAAGCATAGTCTTTCCTGCCAATCTTTTTCCTTGTTCTCTACAATCTGGTGTAATAAGGGAAATGACCTAGTGCTTTCTAATATGAAATTGTAATTTATAAAAATGATTACATGAAAAAATAATACTTTACTGAAAAGCTTCTTAAAAGAGTGAGTGTAACCCTAACAGGTTAACAATCCAGCTCTAGACTTAGATATGGCAACGGGGAAGACAGACTTAGATATGGCAACGGGGAAGACTCTTACTTTCACTTTGGGGTCAGGTGCAAGCTGTGTTTTGTTGTGTGCTTGTACCCTCTGGGTCCTTTTTTCTTCTATGATCCTATCTATCACCAGACTCCATTACTGTTGGATGCTCAGTTTATGGCCCTGTGGAGATCTAAGCACTAGCCATTAGCAAGAGTAAAAAGCAACAAACATCCTTGGTTAAGTCTTAAACTTGGTTGTATCACTGATCTGTCTCCTGGGCACTTTGAAATATGTTGTGCATCTCTTATACTGTGACACAAAAAAAGCCAGTAAGACTCCTACCTTTGTCCCTTATTATTTTATTTTCCTTAAGTGTGTGGGCAATTCTGGAAAAGGCTGTTAGGGATCAGACATACCGTCTTTCAGTTTCAGATTTTCCCCGAAAAGATACTGACTGCGAGAGGAAAGAAAATAAATGGCAATTGCCTTTCATTTCTTCCCTTTCCGCTTGTAGTTTTACCTGTATCCAAACCAACTTGCTGTCAAGTTTTAGATGAATTCAAATTGAGAGTGTTCCTTTTATGAACACTGTTGGGTCATATTTTAGATGAATTCTATATTAACTTTCAGTAATCTCACCTTAACTTATGTGCTAATTTTAAAGCTCCACAATTTCTTGAAAGATCAAGTTATATATATGTGAATGTATATGTGTACCTATGTATGTGTAGATGTGTGTATATGTACATATACATCATATGTATAAACACACACATGTAAAATCCTGAAAATCCTGACTCCCAAATCCATATTTGTCAGAATCATTAAAAATCCTGGTAGTTAATGCTTTAAAATTTAAGTTAGGGCTAGAAAGGGGGAGATAGCCTCTGATTTTTTCTAATTTAATGTAATATATTCCCATATAAATATAGTATATATTAAGTAAAATTAAAATTGTCCTAAAAGAGAATCCCATTTGTTTTTCATTCAGAGAGTGCAATTTATGCCAAGTTACCTCAAGATTCTAAAGTTATTTTTGTCTTTACTGACTTAATAGTCATCAAATTGGGTATAGAATCTTGATATAATTTTTATCCTGACATAGTTATAAACTCATATTAGTCAAAAGCAATTTCATTTTCTATCACACTGTATAGGTACACGGTTGAGCCACTTAGTGAACATGGAGAAATTTAGAGGAACCATTCTCTTTTATTTTCTTTGTTATATACTTGCTTGGTTTGCTTCTTGAAGCTTGTTAAGTAAACATTGCTTACTTTAAAATGCTGTGATGTTTAAAGTTGTATATCTAGACCTCATGGTGTAGTCCCACCTGGCTTGTTGCAAAATTACAGCATCCTTGGGTGTCGGAAAACTACCGAAGTCATCAATCCTAACATCCCCTCTAAGATTCACATGTCTTTCCTTTTAATTTGCCAAAGACCTTATAATAGCTCTAGCTTAACCACAGAATGCTGTCATAATTTTTCCTTAATATTTCTGCTGTGCAAGTATCATCAGTAATGATGACAATCACATAGAAGCCCACTTTTTTTTTTTTTTAAATTTGCATATGGGCAGGAGGCACCAGGGATCGAATTCCAGACCTCCAGCACGGCAGGTCGGAGCTCTGCCTGCTGAGCCACGGCAGCCGCCCAGAAACCCACTTTTTAAAAAGCTTTATTGAAGTATATTTCACATCACATAAAATTCACCCATTTAGAATGTTCTGTCTGTGGTTTTTAGTCTGTTTGCAGAGTTGTGCAACCATCACCACAATCTAACTTGAGAACATTTCAACATCCCCAGAAGAAATGGTTCCCTGTTACTGCAATTCCCTGCCCCAGCCCCAAAAAACCACTAATCTCCTTTTGGTCTGTTTGGATTTACTTATTCTGGACATTTCCTATAAATAAAGTCATATAATATGTGGTCTTTTGTGATTGGTTTCTTTCACTTAGCATAAGGTTTTCTAGGTTTATCCATGTTGTAGCATATATCAGTACACCATTCTTTTTCATGGCTGAATAATATTCCAATGTATACATATATACATTTTGTTTATCCTTTCATCCATTGATGGGCATGTAGGCTATTTCTACTTTTTGGATATAATGAAAAATGCTGCTTTGAACATTGCTGCAGAGTATTTGTTTGAGTCCTTGTTTTCAACTCTTTTGTGTATATAATCAGGAGTGGAATTGCTGGGTCATATAGTAACTCTATGTTTAACCTTTTTTTCTATGTTTAGCTTTTTGAGGAACTGCCAAAATGTTTTCCAAAGTGACTGCAGCATTTTACAATTCTACCAGAAATATGTGGGATCCCAGTTTCTCCACATTTTTGTAAACACTTATTTTCTGTCTTTATTTTAGACACTATAATTGGTATAAAGTGGCATCTCATTGTGGATCTGATTTACATTTCCCTAGTGCCTAGAGAAATTGAGCACCTTCTTGTGTTTATTGACAAGAAGCCCCCTTTTTTGATATCTGTACACAGCCAGAGCCAAAAAATCTGATAGAGTTCAGATATAATTTTGAATTTTTTTTTTTGAGACTATTTTGGTAAAAAGAAAAAGGAGGTTTCACTGACCAGTACTTTGTCAGTTAAAAGTTAGTCCAATATATTTTCTCTCCAATTTATGAAGGAAGTTGGGAGCAGTTGTGGTAAATTTCTGGGGGGTAGAGGGAGAAACTAATTTTTATTCAAAAATTTCTAATCTTACAGGAGTTAACTGCAAAGTAAGTGATGTATGCTTGATTTTGATGCTCTTAGATTACCACTATATTCTTTCCTCTCCCTTTTGAGGAAACCCTTTTATTTTTGATTCCTCCTAATGCCATACTTTTTACATGGTCCTCTATCAAGCTTTTTCTTAGGAGAGGAATGAAAATCATAGATACTAAGGACTACATAGTAGAAAAATATACCTCATTGTATGTATTTCCCAAGATTACTGCCAAAGAATGAAGGAATAAAAAGATTGAAGTTCCAAATGAGAAACTAAAGAAACATCAAGAGATGCAGGGTTTCCTTGGGTATCATTTGAGGCCTTTACAGTTACAAATGACTGAAAACCAGATTCAGTGTGACTTAATAAAAGCAACACATTGGCTCCCAGAAGGTGAGAGGGCCTCAAAGGTATTTCAAAATTTCTTTTTCAGCTAATTTAGGCAATTCTGGAAGTTTCCAACTCTCATCATTCCAGTATTTGGTTCTGGATAAAAGGGAGTTTGCTTCCTTGATACCCCAAACCACAGTGCTGGAATTGAGTCTCCCTGGCCCCACTGTGCCTGACCTGAGACCCTGGCTTATCCCTTGTGGTGGTTTGAAGCTGTATTTCCCTCTAAAAAGCATGTTCTGTAACTTAATCCATTCCTGTGGAAAGGAACCCATTGTAAGTAAGACCTTTTGATGATATGGCTTCAGATAAGGTGAGGCCCAGGATGGGTCTTAATCCTACTACTGAAGTTCTTAAAGGGAAGGTCACAGAAAGAGAAAAAAGCCACCAAGGCAGCAACCAGAAGCTGAAAGTTAGTGGAACCTGAAAGAAAAGAGAGAGGCCAGGAAAGGCTGCCACATGCATTACCATGTGTCAGAGGACCACAGGACCAAGGATGACTGGGAGCCACCCCAGAACAGTACTGTTTTCGGGAAGAAAGCATTGCCTTCATGATGCCTTTATTTGGATTTCTCCTAGCCTCACAATATAAGCCAGTAGATTCCCATTGTTTAAGCTGACCCATTGCATGGCATTTGCGTTGGCAATGAAGAAAGTAGAACACCCCCGAATCACTGTAGCCAGCATGATGGAACCAATGGCTTAGCCTGAAACTGTGTTCATCCTGGATCCTAGGGTAGGGTCTGCTTTGCTCGAGGTACACAGGCTGACGCTGGCAAGGCACAGTTAAAAAAGGGAATGGAGACTGTGTGGAAAAAGAGCAGTGATTACTTTCTGCTCAAAACCCCAGACCATGGAGGCATCTTCTCCCAAAAGACAGCTCTGGGTAGGACACTAAGCAATTATCCAGGGCAGTATGTCAGAAACTTTAGAGTGCATCAGGATCACCTTTTTAAAACAAAGATTTCTGGGTCCTACTCAAGAATTTCTGATTTCTTTGTCCTAGCTGGGGCCCAAGATTTGCATTTCCACCAAGTTCTCAAGTGATGTTAATGGGGAACACACTTTGAGAACCACTTATTGAGAATCGAATCATGTCCTCCACAAAAGCCATATTCAAGTCCCAACCCCTGGACCTGTGGGTATGACCCCATTTGTAAAGAAGATCTTTGAATATGTTATTAGTTAAGGTGAGTCCAAACTGAATCCAGTGTGACTAGAGTCCTTATAAGGAAAGGAATTTGAGCATGTCAGAATAGAAGCCACAGAAGGAGAGAGATATCACTATATAACAGAGGCAGAGATGCATCTCTAAGCCAAGAGACCCCAAGGATTGCTGTGAGCCTTCACAGGAACACTATAGGAGAAAGTATGACCCAGGAACACTTTGGTTGTGAATGTCTAGAATCCAAAAGCTGTGAGACAATAAATTCCTGTTGCTTAAGCCAAGCAGTCTGTGGTATTTGTCATAGCAGCCCTGGGAAACTAAGATACTACTGATCTAGAGACTCTTTTTATTTCATTTAGACAGAAGGCATCTCAGAAAAATAACAACCTGTCAACCAATCAATATGAATTTGACTGCTCATTATGTACTTCGAAATACAGTGCTGCATTTTGAAAGTTCTTCATAGAAGTACATACTGCAGCTTTCTTCAGTGACACATTCATCCTCTGGGCAAAATAGATAGCTACTTTCTATTTTAAGCCTCTTTCTTCTTATTGAGGTATTTATAGAGATTAAAGTTTTGTTTTCCATATATCTCTAGCCCACACAAAGAAACATAAATTCCTTTCAGTTTGTCTTCTTTCATTTAATTTTTCACTTTCTTTATTTTATTTGTTGATAGTGTTAACAAATTGCAAGTGCGGATTACTGGGTGGTTAAATCACAATGGCCATTTTCCATTTCTCTGTTGCATTCATGGCATGTCTTACTTTGGAAAAAAAAAGCATAGTAAAGCTCTAAGAAATTGTCAGAATTAATGAAATGGCTAACATGGTATATTCTACATGACATCTGAGGACAAAACCTGTCTGAAGGCAATATCATGGCATATGGTGGGCATAGGGATTCTGTTTGGGCAATGAATGAGTAAATGAATGGATGGCTGAAATATGGAAGTTCTCTCTAAATCAGATTTTGAATTCTATTCTTGGCATTTAGCACCACAGTGTCTAATGTTCTCTTCTTGACTTTAACTGGCTCTGTCATTATCACTTTTTTTTTTTTTTTAGAAGAAACCAAAGTGTCTGGTGATGATGAGATGGAGAAGCTCTACAAATCATTAGAACAAGCTAGTTTATCTCCTCTAGGGGACCGAAGACCTTCAACCAAAAAGGAATTGAGAAAGTCCTTTGTTAGGCGCTGCAAAAATCCATCCATAAATGAGAAACTCCACAAAATTCGAACCTTGAATAGCACGTTAAAGGTAAAAAGTTTCCAGACTATGGATGAACTCTATGGATTTGGGAGGAGTGTCTAGAGTGATTCATGGTAATTATAGTATGTTTGTGTAGGAGGAGCAGAGGGCACATATAATCTTTATAGGGTGAGATGACTTCTGATCTTCTTAAAGCACCAAGACATCATATGGCAGCAGCCATGGCAATTTTCCACAACAGGCTTTGATTTTTATCATTCACTGTGACATGAAATTTCAAATTTTAAACTCCTTGAGGGCAAGGACCTTTGTAACTTGTTTATATATCCATTTTACCTAGCACAGTACCTGGCTCAATAAATGTTGATTAGCGTCTGAAACAGTCAATTTGTGAGATAAACAATAATATTAAGAAGACCTTGGGATTTCACTTGGTTTGATTAGTCTACCTATTCAGAAGGAAATTACTAGATAATCAGGTACAGATAAAATTTAGACTCTTATTTGTAGGCTTTGGAGCCAAGTAATGCCATGAGAGCCAGGCCATAAGAAGTACACTGTTTGTGTTTTCCCAGTGTGTATAAGGGATGGTGTACAGGACACACCGAAACTATTTTCAGGGCCTTCCATAGCTCAAATGATTTGTTCTAACAAAAGCATTCTACTTTCACATTTAGATTATACCATGGGTAGGAGGAGGCCAGGGTATTTTGTAAAATAGTTCTGAATTAGCTGAAGATTTATTGATTCTGAAAAGCCTTGATAGATCCTGTAATTTAATTCTGCTTTGTACATTTTCTTTTGCATCAAGAATTTTGAGTCCCTTTCCAGGAAGAAATGACAGCAATCAAAAGGACAAGGCTACAAAGAGATGGCAAGTGACTTTTTGTCAGACATCTCTGTTGGTCAATAGTAAACCTTAAAAAGCTGCAAAATTGAGGCTGGAAAAGAAAAACAAAAAGGAAAGGGAGTACTTTAAGTAGACAAAGAAAATCCATATGCAGAGAAATTACAAATATTTAATGATGAACGACAAACCCTAGCACCCATTTCAAAGGCAGATAAGTTGTATTCTACAGTATGTACAGAGTTGATAAATATGTGTTGTCATTCAGTGTTGCATGCCACAACATGTTGGGATTTTACTGTTTTATTTGTCTGTGAGAGCTGATATAAGTGAATACATCTTTCATTGAACACATACTTTCTGAATCTTACTATATACCAGGGACTATTCTAGGGCCCTGGAGGCCATTGGGTGGACCACACTGGGCTGTGGCGACAGAGAGGACAACAGATCGTTAAAATCTTATGAGATGTGTATGTGTACGGTGCTTTGGCACCCAAAGAGGTAAGTGTCTAACTGTCTGAGGGCATTAGAGACACTGTCTCGGAGGTGGTGACAACTGACCCATGGGTAGGAGTTGAGAAGGAAAGGGCTTTCAAGGAAGAGGAACTGCCCTAGACAAATGTGTTGTAGTCCATGTTGGGAGAAATCGGAAGTAGAGGTTTAAGGAAAGCATTGGGCAGTTCAGCCCAATTCTAGGAGGAGAAAGACTGAGGTCTCAGGTTTTCTATAAAGCAGTGGTCTTAGAATCCTAGACCTTCACAGGACCACGCCATGGTCTGGGCACTTGGAGGCCAGGTTTATTAATATAATTCAGAGGTTTGACTGATGCATGTGGTTTCATGTAAATTCTTGTGTTTCATGCACTGTTACCATGTAAATCATGAACTCAGCAGCTTTTTCCCTTCTCCCAATATATTGGTTATCTGTTGTCAGGTAACAAATTACCCCAAAGCCTAGCAACTCCAAATAATAGAATTTATACTTTCTGTGGGTCAGGATTGTGGTTGTGGCTTGGGTAGGTGCCTCTGCCTCACAATCTCTGATAGGGTGCCATCAAGGTGTCAAGCAGGGCTGCAGTGATATCAGGGCTCAGCCAGGGAAGGAGCCTCTTCTAAGCTCACTAACATTGTTGGCAGAACTGAGTTCCTTGCAGGTTGTTGGACTGGGGGTCTAAGATGCTTGCTGGGTGTTGGCTGGAGACTGCACCCATTTCCTTGCCATGCAGACCTCTTCATAAGACAGCTCACAACATGGAAACTGGCTTCCCTCAGAGCAAGTGAGAGACTGAGAGTGAGAGTGAGAAAGATGGATTATAACTTAATCCAACAAGTGACTTCACAGTGCAAGCAAGTTACTACGTCAGCCCACACTCGAGGAGGGTATGGGAGTAACAAAGGGTGTGAACATCAGAAAGTGTGAGCATTGGGGCTGTCTCAGGGTTGCTCACCACATCCAGCTGAAAAACTACCCTCTCTGTATTCATGGCAAGTGGCCTCAAAAAAGTGTAATGCCAGGGACTGGTGAGATGCAACTCATGTTACGCGGTCCTATTTTCAGAAAAGCACATCAACCTATTCAGTAGAGAAAAGTAACTAGGTGCATGCATGTTTATTCATGTTGAAAGACTAAAGAATTGTTTTTACCTGTCTTTAAATTTAAAGTGTAAAGTATTAGGGTAGTTGTTGCCTTTGTGGAGGAAAGGGGCATAAGTGGAGCTTCTGAGGCGCTGGACAATTGCAGTAGTGGCTGCCCAGGTGTGTTCACTCTGTGATCATTCATTAAGCAGAAACCTTGTTGTTTGTGCACTTTTCTGCATGAACATTACATTGCAATTAAAAATGTTTATTAATTTTTATTTAAATCCTCAAAGCTGGAGAGCTGACAAAGCAAAGCCAATGGAGATCCATGTGGAAACGAGGAAATTGTTCTCACAATAACATTTACAACAGTAATAGGTAAATTCTATAAATGGAGAAAAATCCTTGCGTTGGAGCCACACTGGAAAGAATGCTCTTTGGGGAAATTCTTCTCGGAAGCTGAGCAAACCATCACGCCATACTTAAAATGTCGATCTTTAGGAATTTCTGACAGCCTGTCATTCACAGACTTTTGGCTAAGCTTATACTGAATTGGATCGTTAATGGAATGATTAATGATTTACCTTGGCCTGTATCAAAAGAAGAATGAATCCATCCTTTTTAACTCCTAGTCTTGAGTCAAGCCTTGTACTGCATATTGGAAGTACAAAATAAAAGTGGGTGAAGCATTGTGAGACCTGGGAAAGACAGAGCCATTGCCTGATGATGCTGACCCCAGGTGCCCAGTCTGGGAAGGAGCTCAGATTACATTGTTTCATTAATTTCCTTCCTTTGTATTCTATGGTTTTTTTTCTCCTTTTATCCAAAGTAACACAGATTTGAGCCAAATGGTAAGAAATTTGATTATTTAGTGCCAAACACCTTATGAGAAGTGCCAGCCTAATGTCTAAAGTTGAAGAGATCCTTTCCTAAAACCTTTCATCGGATTTACAGGGGTGATTGATAATTTTTTTTTTCCTTTTAAAAAATCAATTTTCCAAATGTTGTTAATCTGAAGAGACCATGTTATCTTTTTTATGGTATGATATTTGAATGTTCCTCTAAAGCTCTTAAGAACAAAGTAAAATTCCTTAAATAACTTCATAAGAATAGCACTACAGTATTAGCAGAGTGTGACCATCTTTTATTATTACTGTTTTTGAAGAGATAATTTTGGAGCCTAGATGTTGAGAACACAGAGAGAAGAAAGGAAAAATCTCTTGGCTCTGCCTGACTTTATACATGCAATCCCTTCCAGCTACCCACTGGTTTAACCTTCTGTTCCTCCCCTTCTAGTTATTTTCCTGCAGCATGATTTTTCCCTCTTCTTTGGGATCCAGAAATATCCCTTGGCCTCCCTTTATCACCTCATTCTTGTACTCTGGATTTCCCCTTGAAATCCCTATTATTTTGACCAATTTAGAAACACAAAAAAAGGAAAGCAAGGAAATAGACTAAAACATGCCAAACAAAACTTAAGTTAAAACTTAATACAGTAGAAGCAATATGTTTGTATGCTACTAATACTTGTGATCATCAAATGACCAGATACCACATTTGGATAAAATAAATGCTGCTAGTTCCAGCATCCCTAGAACTGTATGCAAATATGTGTCTGTGTATATATATTTGTTTATGGAGAGAATCCCTCAGATTCTCTATAGGGTTTATGAAGCAAGAAAACCAAAAAGTAAATGGGTGATTGGTTTATTCATTCATTCCTTATTTCTTCTGTTCATTTTTCTCGACAAATATTTGGTGAATACCTATCACATATCAGACATTGTTTCAAGGCAGTTGGGATATTGCCATGGACATATAAGACAAGAAATTCCTGCCTTCATGAAGCTTACAAGAATGTTGAAGGGGGGCGGCTGCTGTGGCTCAGCAGGCAGAGCTCCGACCTGCCGTGCTGGAGGTCTGGAGTTCGATCCCTGGTGCCTCCTGCCCATATGCAAATTTAAAAAAAAAAAAAAAAGAATGTTGAAGGGCGGGCCACGGTGGATCAGCAGGCAAGAATGCTCGCCTGCCATGCCAGAGGACCCGGGTTCGATTCCCAGTGCCTGCCCATGTTAAAAAAAACAAAAAAAAGAATGTTGAAGGGTGATTATAATTAAGATAGACATTAAAAGGTTCTTTGAAAGATGGAATTTGAGTAAAACCTGAAAAAGGTAAGCAAGTGAGATGTTAGGATATATGATCTAGAGTGTTCCAAGCAAAAGAAATAAAGAAACCAAGGTATTGGGATTGGTAACTATCGCTGGCATGTTCAAAGAGGAGCAAAGTCAGTGAGGCTGGAGTAGAAGAGGGAATGGGGGAGGCGGAGGGAGTGGGTCAGAAGAGCAGCTGGGGATCAGGTCATATAGTGCTGTATTTCCATCTTATGGGTCTTTTACTCTGAGGGAGATGGGAAGCCTTTGGGAGATTATGAACAGGGATGTGATGTAGTCTCATATTTTGAAGGTAGAACCATGAGGATTTGCTGGTGGATTGGGTGTGAGAGTAAAAGTCAAGGGTGACTCCAGTATTTTGGTCTGAGCAACTAGAAAGAAGGAATGGCCTTTAAGTGCCATGAGGAAAACTGTGATAGGAGTGGATGTCAGTGTACATCGGGAGTTGGGGGTGCAGAGAACAGCTAAACACTTGGCTTTTAACATGTTATGTTTGAGACACCTATTAGGAGTCCGAGCAAAACTGCTGAAAAAATCTTTAGACAAACAAGTCTGGATTTCAAGGGAGGAGTCAGGCTGGAGATACAGACTTGGGGCCGTAAGCAAATAGGGGAAGTGGGAGAGATGAGACAAGATCCTCAATGCATTTAGAACTGAGAAGAGCCTCAAGCCTGGGCACTGGGACACTTCAGAGTTAAGAGGTTGGGCAATCAGGAAAAACCAGCAAAGTAGATTAAGTGGCTGTGGTGAAATGAGGAAAATTAGGAGAATGTGTCCCAGAAGGCACATGAGGAAAATGTTTTAAGAAGTCAGCAGTTTTAGATGCTGTTGATAAATAAATTAAAGATGGATAATTGATTGTTGGAATTAGCATATGGTGGTCATTGGTGACCTTCACAAGAGCAGTTTTGGTGGAAGAGTGAGGACAAAAGCCTGATTGGAGTAGGTGTGTGAGCAAATGGGCACAAGGAGATTGGATATAATGAATAGAGACAACCTTCTTGTGAGAAATTATTCTATAGTGATGAGAAAAGTGGAGCATTAGCAGGAACAGGGAATCTGGCCAAGAGAGGGTTTTTAAGATGGGAGAAATAATGGCACACCTGCCTGCCTGCTTGCATGAGTGATTAAGTGGAAATCACCTGATGAACTGATATCAAAATAAGGGGGTGGATTGCTGGAGTAATTTCCTTGAGTAAGAGAGACAGTGATACTGTACGACTGAAGAAATACACTTTTGCTGGGAGCACAGACATTTTATCCCTATTAACAGGAGGGAAGGCTGTATGCATTTGTCTGGGTGATAGGAATTTGGGAGAAGTACTTTTCGGATTGTTTCCATTTCTTCAAAAAGTAGGGAGCAAGGCCATCCGCTGCATGTGAGGATGGGGAAGTGGTTTGAGAACAGATGAATAGTCATTAGGGAGTGTGGGCAAGAAAAGGAATGAGGTGTAACCTACCCTGATTCCTGCATAGCAATCAATGTCCCCTTGGCTTAGCATCAGTGGTCAGGAATTTAAAGTGAGAACAGTGGACGTGGTTGTGAATTTCCCCCCAGCCAAGAGAGAATAGGTAGGCGGAGAGAATAGGTCCTGCATATCTGCAGCAGGCACTGTGTTGGGTGCAGGAAATAGGGTCAAATAAAATGTAACCTTCTTTAAGGAAGTAGTAACTGTAATGACTAACTCATTAGCCTACATTCAGTATGACATGGTCACTCTGTCATGGTTGCCCCCGGGAGGGCTATAAGCATCAGA
Source organism: Myrmecophaga tridactyla (assembly GCA_004026745.1). Lineage (NCBI taxonomy): Eukaryota > Metazoa > Chordata > Mammalia > Pilosa > Myrmecophagidae > Myrmecophaga > Myrmecophaga tridactyla. The sequence continues at coordinate 29,588 of PVIY010002983.1, forward strand.
AGTTCACAAGAACACAGGAAAAAAAGCTTTGCAGTCCAATCTGAGGGTTCAGGGAAGTTTTTTTTGGAGAACATGATGCCCAAAATGAGTATAGATTCATGAGCTATAGTAAGACCAGACAACGAAAGATGAAACAGTGTTTCATGAGGAAGAAGCAGTGAATTAGAGTTAATCAGGTGAAGGAAGATAAGGAAAGTCCTTCAGGTGGTGCAGCATCATGGAGGTGTGAATAGCTGTGTGGGTAAGAAAACGCACATCAATCTTACTGGAATAGAAAGTGAGAAGAAGAGTATCCACAGATGGACCTAATGAGGTAGGTACCTGAGGAGCTGGGGGCGCTAAGGGAAACTTGGAGGAGCCTGAACATTCTAGGTGGATCCCTTGCACTGCCATGGGAAGGGTAGATTTAAAATGAAGAGTGGGAGCAGGGACCTAACTTAGGAGGCTGTAGCAATAGAGACCAAGTATGAAATATTGGGTCCAAAATTTGGACTGTGAACATAGGAATGGACAAAAAGAATGGATGTGAGATAAAATTGTTCAGGCTGTGTGAATTTTTTTTTTTTTTTTGGAGTGTGGAAGCTGATTATCTTTTACTCCATCCCTCAACTACAGAAAACTCCATAGAGGTGTGTATATTGGTTATGAAGGAGGCAGAGTGAAATAAGATGAATAGATTGCTTTTTCTATTAGCATTATTTGAATATGTACTCTTTAGATGGGGCTTCAGTAGTCTTTTCATTGAATAAAAAATGTACTGTATATTCATGCTGCATGTATTAATTAAATGTTTGATTTATTAAAAATTTTAAAAGTATGCATTTCATAATGTATTTAAAAATTTTCAGAAGATGTCTGAGGTAAAGTGCTATGTTCTAGTTTTACTTAGTGAACTCTGGATGGCCATTGAAATGGTTATACAACAATACATCTTTGGGGGAATAATACTCACCTTGAGGTGTTATCATTGCTACAATGTGGAATAATAGATTGATCAGGGAAGAGCAACTTAGAAGACCCTGACTGTGTGTCTAGTTCTTCCACTACCTCTTGGGTACGATACTGAACTTCTTGGTAGTTAGTATACATAAACCCATGTCCTACTGTATCTCTTGAGGTTGATGTAGGGATTAGAATACTAATGTGCAAAAACACTTTGGTAGGGTGGGCCATGGTGGCTCAGCGGCAAGAACGCTTGCCTGCCACGCCAAAGGACCCGGGTTCGTTTCCCGGTGCCTGCCCATGTAAAACAAACAAACAAACAAACAAAAAAAAACACTTTGGTAATTTAAAGAAAAATATCTCTGTGTATTTATTTCTAAAAATGCTGAAGATGATTTATTGAAATGAAAATACTCACCAACCACATCTCCTCCCCCCTTTTCTTCTACTTGGACAGTGTAAAGAACATGACTTGGCTGCGATCAACCAGCTGCTGGATGACCCGAAGCTGACAGCCAGGAAGTACAGAGAGTGGAAAGTGATGAACACCCTTCTTATTCAGGATATCTACCAGCAGCGAGCCGCTTCTGCCCCTGAGGGCAACCCCCAGGACCTTGAGAAGCTACCTTCCTCTGCCCATGTTGAAAGTTCTATTTGAGAACAAACTAGGATTTTCTCCCCTTTTTTGTTGTCCCAAGCAACACTTCAAGATGTTGCAAGAGCTTACGTCATGTCCTAAAAGGAAAACTGAAACCCAGATCCTCAAGCATCAGCTCCCCTCTAAAGATGCAACTTAGATGAAGGCATTCACCAAATACATCTGGACTCTGCATTCCCGTTGCAAAGCATCCATTGAGATCGGCATGGTTTCATTCGTGGAGCAAAAAGTTTTGGGCTTCTTCTGGGAGCTCAGGTTATACTAGGTTCTAGGTGGGATGTGGGAAATGAATTTTCTGTTCCTTGCTCTCAAGATAATTGCAACATTATATGGACAAAAGATAAAATTTTACCAGGGGTAATTATCCATAGAAATACTCTGTTTCACAAAGGAAGGATGTATCTATTCCCCTTGGTTGGGCAGCTGAGCCCTCCAACTCATTTTTTCTTTTGGACTGGAGGAATGCTTTCTAGAGCAGCAGCTGGAATAGGACAAGCATGAAATTGTGGAACAAAACCCTTTGCCTCTGGTTACAGAACAGTGGTACCTTTTCCACTTGTGGACAAATACATCATAGAAAGACGGCTGTGGGAGAGCCCACAGAGGAGGCGTGTCCTGTATTCCATTCAGTCAAAGGAGAACTTGGTATTTTCACACTTGACCCAGGTGAGGGGCAATCGGATTAATGTTCTTTTCCATAAAAGGAAAAAGAGAGAAGAGTATCTCATTACACCTGGAGACCTCTGCTCTCTCCTGGCTTTTCTAAGCAACAGGAGGAGATAGCGAGTCCAGCAGGAAATGTTTGCTGCTTTTGTCTTTGCCTGTGATACCTATACACAGTATAAACTTATAGCCAGGTTCCCTGGGATCAGTACTGATAGGATGATTATGGGCATCTGAATTGTTTTAATATCTTACTCCAAAAAACCACAAAAGAGTTAAAACATGATTGTTTTATTTTTGTATGGTTATGTCACTTTGTGTTCTGTGTGTATAGATAGCTATCTATTATATGTTTATTTAAGTATATTTATAGAAGTTCAAATTACTAGTGTTTTAAAAGATGATATACTATTATATGTTTTGCTCAGTATATATTCTCAAAGTATATTCTTTTTGCTTGAGAAAATAGGAATAGCATTGGTTCACTGGAGTTATATTGCACTATAATGTATGAGGAATGCTCAGGAAATCTTTCTGGGATAAATATGGGGCATGCTAATAACCTTTGATTTTCTGCTTTGTATGTCTCACTTTCCCTCTTACTCTCTGTCAACCCAAGGCTGTTAGATTTCTCTGCTTATTTTAAGTCACTCTTTTAACCAGAAAAGTACTTTTCATCTTAGGTTAGTCCTTCTTGCACTTTCTTTTAAGCTTTATACCGTTAAACCAAATGAAACAAACCAAACCCTAAGCCAAATGAAACACAACTAACATGGTCTTTTGACTTAGAACTAATAGAACTTTGGGGTCCATTGTTAAAGAGGAGATCATTTTGTTAGAGAAACAGTGTGAATGTCTTCGTGTACTAATCACCATGAAAATAACCACAACCCACTAAAAATCCATTTTGGCAAACTGTCAGCATAACACACATTGTTTTGTATCACGGAAATGTGGCTTGACGTTCAAATTGAAATAACCCTCTGAATTTCATCTGCGAACTAAGCAGAAATATTTGTTGAAAATTCCCAGTTTTATTAAGTTTTGATTCTGTAAACAAAAAAACAACCTTCACGTTAAGAAAGAAAGAAAAAAACAAGAAGCAAGTTGCAGTAATGGAAGCCTCTGGGGTAAGAGGCCACTTCCAGTGGAGTCGGCCCAGCATTCATTCAGACGCTGTATACCAAGTGCAAAGTGCTGGGTGAGCCATGGGTCACACAGAAGACAGAGTTCTCCCTTCTGAGTCTGCACAGGAGAGAAGTAGCCGTTTAGCTCTTCAACTTGGATCCTGATGTTTCTGGCTAAACAGGCCAATGTTTTCATCTTTCTAGTCTGGAAATTATCATGGGTTCTTTCTGAGATCAGCAGCTGATTGTAAGGTTGATTGTTTAGAATACACTGTGTTAAGGGAATGAGAAATAATCATGGAAGGAAATAATAGTATGACCAAAAACGTTCTCCTTGCTTTTTTCTCTTTGGTTTGCAACACCAATTTACAGACTTCAAAAGATTTCAATTGAAAAGATCCGAAAGCTTCTGACCAAGGCTTGTGAATACATTTAAATACTTTACTGTGACTAATCACAGTACACATTTAATACTCATTTAACTGACCTTTTAGTGTATACGCCTTTACGCTAAAAATTTAAAGGCAAACTAGGTCCCTGAGCTTACTTAATCAAGCCTTTCAAAGAGTTATTTTTCAAAGTCATTTGGAGAAAGTTACCTAGAGTTTTTCCTTTGCCAGTTAAAACTGCTACTTGGCAGAAAGTTTGAGAGAGCTGCATGAATCTGTGCCCTCTTCAGACCCATAATTGCACACTGAGTAGAGTTTCCCCTGTGTAAATGTCCTTGCTCCCCACAATGTCCTACTAGGAAATAGGGGGCTGCCTCTGTGAGCCCCCAGCCTTGGCTGTGGCTACTGACAGGAGGGTGGGGAGGCAGGGAGCAGTCTGACACTGTCCATGAGGTTCAGTATAGGAGTCACCTGGGTGATTGCCTCTTGGCCAGAAATGTGACCCTTGTACTCACGCCACAGCCAGCGGGCATGTGGACTGTGCTGACACAGCCACGACTGCCCAGAAAGGAAATCTAGAGACTCTCTGAACATAGCTAGGTCCAAACCTGTGAGGGATCAGAACGGGAGAAGGCCCTTCTTCGGGGGCTGTGGCGGAGGACAGCCTCTCCCTGGTATTGTCAGCCTGCAGACCCAAATTGGCGCTTGATTTGCCACCTACGCTCTCTGACGCATTGTAATTCACGATGAACTGGATGATCCCTTACTCCTGGGGCATCTTTTGCTTTTAAGAATTCTCAGTTCTGTCCAGACAGCTCAAACCTCAAAATAGGATCAAAGCTTTCGAAAGAATCCTAAAGTATAGGATGATTACAAAGACTCTGGGAGACCTAAGAAGGGGATTGATTGTGTTTGGAGTCAGATTTCAGGGTGAAGCTCACTCCACGGAGTACTCTGTCCTTTGCAAGCAGCCTGTCGCATGATGCCTTCCGGGCCTGCCCCCACCCCGTCCCCCAACCAACCCCCCCCCTCCCCGCCAGTGGCCCAGGTCGGGTGGTGGTGCATTATCATCCCTCCATTTCACAGGAGGAATAAAAGAGCCTTGAGAAGTGAAGGCCTGGCCAGTTAGAGGGAGCGCCCAGACATGAGCTGAGTCTCCGGGTGCCGAGCGCCCCCATGCCATGGCCCAGCTCGTGGTGCAGAAGCCAGCAGGGACCCGAGCAGCCCGACAGGAGTGTGTATTCCATGGCCCTGAAATTGACACGCTGCGTGGCAGCTTGATGCTCTGTCCTCCACCTGAAACCCGAGGTGGCCTCTTACGTCCATCACAGTCTTTTCCCAGAGGGTCTAATGGGAGGCAGACTTTCCCTCCTTCAGATAGCCCTTGCCAGACTGTGATTGAGTTGGGGTTTTCACTGCATCACCCTGTGCTTCTTTCCTTTCCTGTTGTAAATTATCCTGCTTCTCAGGTGCTGTGAGATCCATGGATGAAGAAGGTCTACAGAGAGAAAGTGTTTATTCTCTTTTTCACATCAGACGTTAGAAATCAAACTTACCGTCTCTTAACCTTCTTTTCTTAATTTCTTCTCATGCAATTTTGATGTTTTTCCTCCAATAGGCTTTATGTAACAAAGTCACAGAAACGAAACAGATAAAAGGCACAAATAATTTCAAGAGTTGAGAGGGGCTGTACAAATTCAAGCCATATTTGAATTTATGGAATTTATCTGTGTAAGATACACTCAATGAATGATAATATTTCCATATAGCCACGCAGATCATTTAAGTGAGCAATTTAAGTACAAGTGGCTGTCCAAAATTCACTTTCTACTGGAAAGTTGCCCTATCAGTGTATAATATTTGATTTGGATTTTCCAATGATTTCCCTTCTAATTTTTTTGTACATTTACCTCACAAAGAGTTAACAAGTTCTGGAAACTTGAGATGACTTCCCTGCATAGTGTTTTGTAATCCATAATTAAAAATAAAAACCTCTGAAACTATATATTTACAATCCATATGGAAGTGACTGGGTGGGGAGGGGACATAATTCTACCCCCACAGAAAACCACCGTCTCTGCGAAGAAGAGATGGGGCATCTGCACATTTCTCTGGGCTGTAAGACGAGAAGCTGTGTCCTCTCCCCTGCCCGTCTTTATAATTTATACCTTCTACCTGACACTTTTCCCCATCCTTCTATAGTACTGCACAGAAAACATTAAAAAAGGGATTTTAGCATTTTTTAAAAAGCAGTTTTCACATTCTCTTGCTGTGAGGAGACTTAGCTGTGCTGTGTTGATAATTCTTTACCTTAAATCCAAAGGGGAAGCATGCTCCAGGGAGACATTTGACATCCTATATAAGAACCAGGATGTTTAATCACCGTGTATTTAAACATCCTTGCATGATGGGGATGGGCTCTTAGCGTTGCATGGTGTTTGGGGGCAAGATATTAATGTGGGAATGATGCTTTACATTGTATTGTGCTTTCATTCTTTGTCACCTACCATCTTTCACTAAACTGAAAAGGTGGCATGCTCCTTTCTCCTGCTTTGTTTCCAAAGTTGACTTACAAGATATAAATAAAATCAAGAGAAAATATATTTAGTAAAGTGACATGGAAAACATTCCAAAATATATTAGTGGTGTTTATTTCCTGCCCTGCGATGCTGCTTCCACGGGAATAAACCTCTCTGGGAAGTGTTTACTGTCTGTGGTTTTATCTTCTGCAAAGGTTATAGTGCCCTCTGGTGGCAGTCACAAAAATAATTGTCCTCTAGAGTGTTGATGGTTTAAATGAAAGAGCCAGTTATGTTGGGGCATCTGTTCTCAATAATAACCTATGTAGTCTTCTCCAGTGTACAGGTTTATTAGTACCACAATACCTAGATTTTTTCGAAATTGTCATTGGTCCACAAAATCTGACTTGCACATCATACTGCTCCTTATCATTGCCAAGCAGCCACATTTTGTTTTGAGAATTAAAAAAAATTCAGATCATAAAAGTTAAAACCTGTGGCATACATGTTACTTAAAATGCATTAACTTTCCATAAACAACAAACAAATAAAATCTTGAAATATTACAATAAATTGCTTTTCTTTTTCTCCGAATTTCCATTCTATCACCTTAATATAAGTAATATCTGATCTTTGAGTGAATGTCAGAATCACTCATTAGCAACCAAACAGCACATCTCAATCTCTAATTATGTATGTGTCACATTATGCACAAAATACTCCATTATACACCTCAAAAACGTTGGTTGTTATTTAAGGATTTGTTCTTATAATCATTCACCATTGCAAATTATTGTCAGATTGGATGAGATTTTCCCTCCTACATTCTTTCTTTACCTAAACATCCAAGTTCAGTGAGTTTCTCTCCAAAAATGCATTTTCTTGCAAAAATGATATAAGGCCATTTTGTTGAGAACAGACATTCACAATCAACCATTCTACCAGGCTTTGGACCATCCATTTCCGAGGTGGGTTCCCAGAACACCTGTCCTAAACCTGTAGTGTCCAGCTTTGGGCTGATAGTGCCAACTGCATTTTCTCCAAGAATGCCCTCAGTTGGCACCAACACCATCCCATAGTACAACTGGAGAAATATTCCTAAAATGAGATCCCTAAATTACCAATCCTAGGAATTTAAACATCTTAATTTCCTTCACAATATACAAACAGACCAGGAGAGCAGACAGTTTCAGAAAACTTACAATTCCATTACTACTTTTACATAAATCATCCCTTCCTAATTTGCCTTCTATTACACTTTGAAGGATTTCCATAAATAGCCCTCCTCTTATCTTCCCAAGTTCTGAGCCAATTGAAAGATAATATAAAAGCCAGCATGTATAGAGAGAACCCACATATCCGGATAAAGCTGACACTAGAAAATGTGATTTAGGTGTGAAAGATCAAAGGGCTTTGTCCACCACTCCCCCCTGCTCCCTTAGAGCAGACCTTCTGACAGCTCTCTCTCAAAGCAAAGTTTGAATCTGTTGAGTAAACATATTAATTCTTCCTCAGTGGCTGCCTCAGCCTGTGGAGGTGAGGAGTGATACAGAAAATGACCAATTCCCTGGATTCAATTCTTTTGAAAGATTAACTTCACTCAGTTGAGAAGTATGGACCCATAGCCATTCCCATGCACAGTAAACTTGCACCACCTATTGGGAAAAGTGATGCAGCCAAGAGTGCTTAGGAAATTCCTCCTCCTGGACAGCAACCCTACCCCTGTAACAACATTACCACTCTCAGCCAATTTCACATTCTTAAATACCAGCCTTTTTTGTGCATTGCTTTCTCCCGTGATATCTAACCATCATGCTAATAGGTAGCACATTTTCCTAACCAGTTTCATACTTTTCAAGACTCTGTTCTCATTTGACATTCTCAGTATTTCTCGGCCTTTCTCTAATTGGTCTTTTGTAATTCCTGGATTACTATCAGAGATCTTCTGAGACCTGGGTAATGCTCCCCATTTAGACTTTTGCTTGTATGGCTAAGGCTTCAGCAATTTGGTGAAGTTGACTTTTTTTTTTTTCTAACGTGGGCAGGCTCTGGAAATTGAACTTGGGTTTCTGAGTCATGGCAGGTGAGACTTCTGTCACTGAGCCACCGTTGCACCACCCCGTGAAGTTAACTTTTAATTGTCTTTGTACCACAGTCCTTTCAGTAATCAGATGCATATATCTTGAAGTTCAGCTACTAAGCAGTGATTGCTTTAATAACTTTTATCCTGCCTTCATCCTGGGGCTTCTGGGGTTGATGCAAAACTATTCTTTTTTTAAGGAGTCTTTTGGCTAGAATAAACATACAAATGTTTCTGGAGACCTTATAAGTTTAAATACCATATTTAAAACACTAATGGAACCAGCACTTCATTCAAATATGAATTAAATTTTGACTGAGTCTCCTTAAAATACTTCTTAAAAAATTTAAAAGTCAAATTAAACTTTTAAATTTTGAGATAATTATAAATTAACATAATGATTATATAGAATAATACAAAGAGACCCATTAAATTTTACTCAGTTTCCTCCAGTGGAAAAACTTGCAAAAATTATGGTACACTATCACAACCAGGATATGTTATATATATATTATTAGAGAAGTTGTGGGTTTATAAAACAATCATGCATAAAATACAGGATTTTCACATAGCTTCCCCCCCATTATTAACACCTTGCATTGGCATGGTAAGTTTATTACAATTGTTGAAAGCACATTTTTATAATTTACTATTAACTATAGTCCATGGTTTAACTTAGGGTTCATTGTGTTATGTAGTTGCATGGATTATTTTTTTTAATTTATTCTAGTAATATGTACAACCTAAAATTTCCCATTTTAACCATGTTCAAATATTTAATTCACTGGTGTTAATTGTATTTACAATGCTGTGCTACCATCACTGCCATCCATTACATAAATTTTCTATCACCCCAAATTGAAATTCTGTACCAATTAAGCATTAACTCCTGTATTAGTTTGCTAATGCTGCCAGAACACAATTGACCAGAAATGGAAAAACTTTTAAAAAAGGAATTTATTAAGATGCAAGTTACAGTTCTAAGGCTGTAAAAATAACTAAGGCATATACCTTGACTCAAGAAAGGCTGATGGGTCTAGAACACCTCTCTCCACAGTGAGGGTATGTGGCTGGTGTCTGCTGGGGTCTTTGGCTTCTCCTTTCAAGCAGCTTCCCCGGGGGTGTTTTCTTTCTATGTCTCCAAATATCTGGGTCTCCTGTTGACTCTGCTGGCTCTGAACTCTCTCCAAAATATTTCTTCTTTTAAAGGAGTCCAATAAACTAATCCGACCCACATGGAATGAGCAGAGTCACATCTCCATCTCATCAAAAGGTCCCACCCACAAATGAGTGTGTCATATCTTTATGGAAGCCATCCAGTCCGGGTTTCCATCCCACAGTATTGAATCAGGATTAAAGGAAGTGACTTTTCTGGGGTACACAACAATTTCAAATTAGCACACCCCATTCCCTAACTTTAACCCAGCCCCAGCCCCAGGTAACCTGTAGTCTACTTTCTGACACTACAAAGATGCTTATTCTAATTATTTCCTATAAATGAAATCATACAATATTTGTCCTTTTGTGCCTGGATTATTTCACTCAAAATGATGTCTTCAAGGTTCATCCATGTTATCACATCATTCCTTTTTGTGACTTAATATTCTCTTGTATGTATATACCACATTTTATTTATCTGTTGATGAGCACTTAGGTTGCTTCCATCTTTGGGCAACTGTTAATAATGATGCTGTGAACATCAGTGTGAAGATATCTGTTTGTGTACTGGTTTGAAATGATGTATGCACCCTAGAAAAGCCATGTTTTAATCCTAATCCCATTTTGTAAAGGCAGCCATTTCTTCTAATCCCTATTCAGCACTGTATGTTTGAAACTGTAATTAGATCATCTCCCTGGAGATGTGATGTAATTGAGAGTGGTTGTTAAACTGGATTAGGTGACAACGACATGTCTCCACCCATTTGGGTGGGTCTTGATTAGTTTCTGAAGTCCTATAAAAGAGGAAACATTTGGGAGAATGGGAGATTCAGAGAGAGCAGAGCAGAACAACATAGCCATGAGAAGCAGAGTCCACCAGCCAGCGACCTTTGGAGATGAAGAAGGAAAATGCCTCCCGGGCAGCTTCATGAAACAGGAAGCCAGGAGAAGAAGCTAGCAGATGACACCGTGTTTGCCATTGGCCCTTCCAGATGAGAAAGAAACTGTGACTGTGTTTGCCATGTGCCCTTCCACTTAAGAGAGAAATTCTGAATGTCATTGGCCTTCTTGAACCAAGGTATCTTTCCCTGGATGCCTTAAATTGGACATTTCTATAGACTTGTTTTAATTGGGACATTTTCCTGGGCTTAGAACTGTAAACTAGCAACTTATTAAATTCCCCTTTTTAAAAGCCATTCTGTTTCGGACATATTGCATTCTGGTAGCTAGCAGACCAGAACAGTTTGAGACCCTGCTTTCTATTATTTTTAGTAGAAATGGGATTGCTGGGCACATGGTAACAGTGTACCTAACTTTCTAAGGAACTGTCAGACTGCTTTCCACCATTGTACATTCCTGGCAAACAATGCAAGTTTTCCTATTTCTGTACATCCTCTCCAGTGCCTGTTATTCTTCAGTTTTTGAAAAGTATTAGCTATTCTAGTGGGTGTGAAATCGTATCTCATTGTGGCTTTGATTTGCATTTCCCTAACGGCTCATAATGTTGAGCACTGCTTTTTGGCTATTTGTGTATCTTCTTTGGAGACATGCCTTTTCAAGTGTCTTGTCCATTTTTTTATTGGTCTATTTGCCTTTCTGTTATTGAATTGGAGGATTTCTTTATAATTTCTTGATATAAAACCATTATCAAATATGTTATCTATATATATTTTCTTCCATTCTGTAGATTGGCTTTTTACTTTCATGTTGAACTCCTTTGATGCACAAAAGTTTTAAATTTTGATGAGGTCCCATTTATGAATTTTTTCTTTTGTTGCTCATGTATATAAAATCTAGGAAAACATTGCCTAACACATGAAGATTTATCTTTTTTTCTAGGAGATTTTTTGTTCTATTTCCTATATTTAGGTCTTTGATCCATTTGGAGTTCATTTTTGTATGTGGTAAGAGGTAGGGATGCATCTTAATTCTTTTGCATATAGATATCCAGTTTACCCAGTACCATTTGTTGAAGAGACTATTCTTTCTCAATTGAGTAGACTTTGTACCTGTTTCAGTTTCCCTGATTGCTCAAACAAATACCATGGAATGGGTTGACTTAAATAATAGGAATAAGTACATGTACTTAAATAATAGGAATAGGAATTAGTACATGGTTTTGAGGCTTGCAAAAATACCCAAATCAAAGTGTCATCAAAGCAATGCTTTCTTCCTGAAGGCTGGCATTCCAGGACTGGTCCTTGGTCCTAGGTTTCTCTGTCACATGGAAATGCACATGGTGGCCTATCTTCTAGGTTCTTTTGACCTTCAGCTCTTGCTTCCCGTGGCTTTCTTTCTGTATGAATTTCATTTTTCTTATAAAAGACTCCAGTAATAGGATTAGGAACCATCCTAATTGATTGAAAACCAGGGAAACTTCCAACCCGGGCTGTGATATCCTATGTAGGGGAAAGGGCAGTGACTTCATTTGCAGAGTTGGACTTAGAGAGAGAGACCACGTCTGAGCAACAGAAGAGGTGCTCTGGAAGTAGCTCTTAGGCATAGCTGTAGGTAGGTTAAAGCTTCTCCACTACATTCATAAGCTTCACAGGAGTAAGTCTCAAGATCAAGGGCTTGGCAGTTAACCATAGATGTGAGGGTCTAGTTCTGAACTCTCAATTTGATTACATTGGTGTATATGTATGTCCTTGTGACAATATATTGTTTTGACAACTGTAGCTTTGTAGTAAGTTTTAAATAAGGAAGTTTGAGATTTCCAGTTTCATTCTCTTTCAAGATGACCTTTTATTTCTGTTTGTTTGTTTTTGTTTTTTTTGCTATTTGGGGCCCCTGGTTCCCTTCCATATAAATTTAACAATTTGCTTTTCCATTTCTGCAAAGAAGTTTGTTGGAATTTTGATTGGGATTGCATTGAATCTGTAAATCACTTTGGGTAGAATTGACATTGTGACAGTATTTAGTCTTCCGATCCATGAAGACAGAATATTGTTCAATTTATTTAGGTATTATTTGATTTATTTTAGCAATATTTCTTAGTTTTCTAGGTATAAGTCCTTTACATCTTTGGTCAAAGTTATTCCTAGATGTGTGATTATTTTATTTGCTATTGTAAATGGAATTTTGTCCCTTAACTTTGCTAAAATCTTCTATTTTGTCACTGGTCTTCTGTTGAGATGTTCTGTCCATTAGTGGAAATGGTGTTTTGAAGTTTCTTCCCAGTCTCATCAGATACAAAATACTTGGTTGCCCATTGTCTTCTTATAGCACTTCAAATACTCCACCCCACTGCCTGCTTGCCTCAACACTTAATCTTATTGGGGTTCCCTTGTACATAACACATTACTTTTCTCTTGCAACTTTCAAAGCTCTCTCCTTATCCTTGGCATTTGCCAATTTGATTACTGTGAAGCTGGGAATCTTGGAGTTTATCCTGTTTTGGTTTCTTGGGTCCTTGAATGTGCACATTCATGCATTAATTTAGGGGAGAGAGACCTTGTTGCTATTCAGTGGTGATGAAAGTCCTGGCTTTCTACTTGGGCTTTTCTGACACCATCTCACCTGGGATTGAGGCATGGAAGTCTAAGCTCCCCATTTGGTCTTTGCTTCTGTGGGTTGTGAGTAGCTCTTTGCAGCCTGGTGAAGGTGGAAGTCTAGGATCTACATTTGATCTTTCCTGGCATAGATCAGGGTGGGGCCACAGGTTTTTCTATGACATTTGACTAGAGTAGTGCAGTTATTGTCTACAAGTTTTTTTGTCTTGCTGAGATATCCCTTTCAGAGTCCTTTGGCTGCAGAGAGCAGACTTTTGTTGGGGCTGTTTTTTTGCCTGTGCTTGTTGGCATTTCCAGGATGTAGGGTACTTCAACTCCAAGTCTGGAATATGTGATATGAAAGTAAAACCTAGGGAACACACTGCCATGTCATTCCTTAGATCTTGAGGTTATTAGATGGTCTGCCTTCTTCTTTCCACCTTTCAGAATCTACTTATGTTTGATTTTTATAAATGTCTGGGTACTTAATTGTACTTGGTAGGAGGAATAGGGAAACACACATTTACTCCATCTTTCCAGAGGTAGACATTTCTTAGACTTTTTATAATAAAGTAATAATATTCTGTTCACTGTGCTACCTCTGCTTTCAAGGAGCTTAGACTCTAGTGTAGAGTATAACTAATTTTAAAAAAGGCAATTTTAATTTAATTTAAATGGCATGATAGAAGAAAGCATGGGGGTGCTTTGGGAAACAGAAAAGGCAAAGCAGGCAGGATAAAATATCAGGAAAGCCTTCCCAAAGAAGGTGAAATTTGCGTGAAAACACAAAAAAATAATAAGCTGTTAATTAGTAAGTAGGAGGGGAAGAGAAAGCATTCTTAAGTGTGGCAAATAGCACCTACAAAAGCTTGGAAGTGGAAGGACATGGCATAGTGGAGGAATGACAAATAATTTGGTTGCTGCATTGAGTGGGTTGTGTTCAGGTGGGATGATAAGAAATGAGTCTATTTCATTACGTAGGATCAGATAATAAAAGGCCAATATAGATCATGTGAAAGAATTTGGATTCATTCAGAAGGCAACAGGGTGGGGGGGTGGGAGGAGCCATTAAATGTTTTAAGTGAAGAGTTGATGTGATCTTATTTACATGTTAAGAAGATTTGGCTGCTGAATGGAAAACACATTGGATGGGCCTAAAGAAGGGAGAATAGTTAAAAGGCCTTTGCAATAGGAGGGAGATGGTGGTGACTTAACATATGGCTGTGGCAGAGGGGTGGATAGAAAAGCATGGGTTTAAAAGACCCCATAGAAGTAGAAGCCATAGAACTTTTTGCGTGGTGGGATGTAGGGAAAGAGGTAGGCAAGATCACCACAGTATTCTGGCCTGTGTCATGGGATGAATGGGGTGGGTCATCATTCACTTCTACATAGTAGAAGGAGAAAATTTTTAGGAAGGATGATGGTTTGGAACATCTTTCCATTCACTAGAGAGGCAATGTGCTGTTGTCAGGTCACAGGCAATGAAGTCAGCCTAAGTTCAAGTCCTGGCTCCATCATTTTATTGCAGTGTGAACTTGAATAAGTGCCTGAGATTCTTCTTCATCAAAATGGCTATTGGATTCTTGCAAGAAGAAATAAATTGTTGTAAACAGTGGGAGAGGGAATGAAGAAAGGGCACATTTGACACACAATAGGTGCTAAATAAATAATTTTATGATGGTTGTTTTGAATGGCCCATGGGGTATTCAAGTAGGAATCTTGGATAAATAAGTTCTAGAGCTCAGAAGACAGGTCTGAGTTAAAATATTAGTTGTAAGAGTAGAAAATGACCATTGAAGTTTTTCATTCTGAACCCATTATTTTAGAGATAGATATTGAAGTGACTCTCCCAAGGTCACACTGTGGCAGAGTTGAGAATAAAACTCTGGATGTACTAGTTTTACTTATCCTCACATTCCATTGCTCTTTAGTTTCAGGCCACGTGCTCTGAGAACATGTAGTAGATTGACTTGTTGGCACCAGTTCTTCTCCTTTCCTGACATCCATACCATTGCAATAGCCTCACTGTAAGTGTAATGTACTTCCTGATATCTTGACATTGGGCTTGACCATATGACTTTCTTGGACCTATGATCATGAGGGCATGCCAGTTCAGAGTCTAAACCCCATGTGCTTCCTCCTTTTTGCTTGCTAGTTGCCTGTTCATATAGGATTAGAGACACATGGAGCAGAGCTGCTGCAGCTGACCTACAGATACACAGTAAGAAACAGAGCAGTCCAAACCAGCCTAGTCTAGATGACCACAATCCTAGTCTATGTGCAGATTTCTGAATACATGTGTATTATTCTAGGCCATTAAGATTTTTTTTGTGCTGTTTGTTACACAGCATTATTGTGTCAATAGCTAACAAATACAAGTATTTGACGTGATGCTCCAGTTCTTGTGGGAAAAGCTTAATTCTCTTTTCTAGACATCCAGTATCTATTAGTGCTCTTCTGTCACTAAGAAAGGAAACAGCTGTTGGATGCTTGCTAGAAGGTCATCAGGCCCTCCCAGACTCAAGTACAATTCTTTCACCTCTGCAAAAGAAAATCTCATCAATCTCCAACCTCCTCTTCCAAGTGTTTTATGGAAAAGAGGGCAGTTTACACACTTATATATCTCTCCTATCCTTCAGAAGAATACATTTATTGTCAAATGTGTGCCATAGATGATAGTTTTAAGAAGAGAGCACTGTGTGCTAGAATGATCAAGGAGGGCTTTGTGGAGGAGGTGAAGTTTGCATTGGACTTTGAAGTATCAATTTATAATGAGCAAGGGTGAGAGAGGGGCTATGCATGGCAGCCTAAGACTCAGGGGCAGAAGAATGAAGTCTGAAAATTAGAAAGTATATTAATAGGGCCATAAACAGTCTGTTGCTCTGTAGAAATGTAATCAAAAATAATATTTGTTACTTTTTATTGAGCATGTAATATAATTGTATATTTATGAATGTATATACATATATGATATACATATACATATATAAGCATACATAAGTAGCCATGCTTTTACTATATTAGAGTTGAACCTGGCTAGATATGCTCTACCTTGGGTGTACCAGGTGCAGGTGCTTGGCAGGGAACATTCAAGGAATTCAAAACAATAGCTCATATGGTACAGAGCCTCAGAGACTTATGAGAAAGAACTGATCTACAACTCAGGTTGCACAACTAGAATTGAGATAAAGGCACACCTATTTGATAGATTGGGAAACCTCAGATTCCTAGAAAGACAGAAAGATAATAGGCTCTGTGGGACTATAAACCTAGAATTCTGGCAGACAGGACCAAAGCATTGGAAAGCAACAGATTCCAGGTCCAGAGTCAGAGACTGTAATTGAATTTTCTTCCTTATTCAAGTGTATGGACACCCTGTGAATGAGAAACCTAAGGTACTACAGGTGCCATATGGCTGTGTGAGAATCTGTATGTAAAAATTGGTCATTTGGGGTTCAAGTCAAGGCAAAGCACCAACAAAGTTTGTGGACTGGGAAACTGTGGTGGATTGAATTGTGTACCCAGTTCAGACATATTCTTGGTTTTGGTGCATCTACTGGTGGGTATAAACTCATTGTAAATAAGATCTCTTCAAGATGCTACTTCAGTTAAGGTGTGGGCTTACCAGTTCAAGTTAGGATTTAATCTGGATTACTGGAATCCTTTATAAGCAGAGAGAAAATCAGATGAAAAGAGAGCCAGGAGAAGGCACTGTCCACATGGAAAAGCCAAGGATCAAGGATCAGTGGCAGCCAGCCAGCCTCAGAATGCCACAGCCTTGGGGAAGAAAGCATCACCTTGCAGTTGCCTCAATTGTGGACTTCTAGCCTTAAAATCATGAGTCAATAAATTTGCCTTGTTTAGCCAACTCATTGCATAGTATTTATTTTGGCAGCTGGGAAACTAAAACAGAAACCCAAATAATGCTACAGCCCCGGCCACAAAACTTCAAACCACAGGGTTTCCACCCCCTCAAGGCCCCCTAGAAGGAATTATTAGGGCCGAAGTTAATGGGAAGGACTGGACTTCCTGGAATGATGGACCAGGGATATAGAGTACTGAGACTTAGAGGCTTGACTGACCATTTGAATCTTTATACTTACCAGCTAGAAAAGATTGTGATGAGCTGGTGATTTACAATACAGTGTATTGCCCACTTGAAGGGTGTAAGGCAGCATGTTTTTTTTTTTTGTATGCTGTATGGTGAGGTCCACATTTCTTTTTTTTCCATGTGTGTATCATCTTATTACAGCACCATTTGCTGAATTTTTCCATTATTTTGTTTGGTTTTTCATTTTTGTGTTTGTTTGTTTTGAGAAGTGCATGGGCTAGGAATCGAACCTGGGTCTCCCATACGGCAAGTAGGAATTCTACCGCTGAACTACTCTCGCACCCCTGGCAGCATGCTTTTTATACTTTATCTTTTTTTTTGCAAGGTAGGTTTTATTTTGTTGCTAAATGAGGAATCTGAACTAACGTGTGCTGGCACAGAATTGTGAATGTAATTAACACCACCAAATTGTATATTTTAAAGTGGTTGAAACGAGAAATTTTAGGTTGTATATATGAAGCAAAAAAAACCAAAGACCCATACAGCACAAAGGGTGACTCCTAATGTCAACTATGAACTATATTTGTAGTTCATAGCTACATAGATTGTAACAAAGGTTAATAGCGAAAACTGTGAAGGAGTGGGGGTAAGGGGTATACAGGAACTCATTACTTTCTGCATGATTTTTCTGTAAACGTATAACTGCCCTGTGCTAGTTCGAAACTGTTGTGCACCCCAGAAAAGCCATGCTCTTTAATCCTGACTTAATATTGTTGGGTGGGATCTTTCTGATTAAGTTGTTTGTTTCCATGGAGATGGGACTTGCCCAGTTGTGGGTGGGACTTTTGATTAGATGGTTTCCATGGAGATGTGTCTCACCCATTCAAGGTGGAGTGCTTACTGGAGCCCTTTAAGAGGGTACCATTTTAGAAAGAGCTGACAGAGCCAACCTGAGACCCAGATGTTTGGAAATGCAGAAGGAAAATGCTCCCAGGGAAGCTGTTTGAAACAATTAGCCAAAGACCCCAGCAGATAGAAGCCACATGACTTACCAGCTGACAGAAGTGTCCCAGGCTCATTGGCCTTTCTTCAGACAAGGTATCTCTCCCTGGATGTCTTAGTTTGGACATTTCTATGATCTTAGAACTGTAAACTTGCAACTTAATAAATTCCCTTTTGCTTTCCAGCAACTTCAGCAAAGCAATACAAAATTTGGTATCGAAAGTGGGAGGTTGTGGTTTTCAAATGCCAAATGTGTTGGAATGGCTTTTTAAATGGATAAGGGGAAGATTCTGGAAGAGTGAGAAACTGATAGAGAAGGCCTAGAATGTTTTGAAGAGACTGTTGATAGAAATGTGGACTCTAAACATATTTCTGTTAAGGCCTTAGACAGAAATGATGCATGTGTTATTGCAAACTGGAATGAAGGTGATCCCTGTTTTTTTTTTTTTTTTAATTTGCATATGGGCAGGAGGCACCAGGGATCGAACTCCAGACCTCCAGCACGGCAGATCAGAGCTCTGCCTGCTGAGCCATGGCAGCCGCCTGATCCCTGTTTTAAAGTGGCAGAGAAGTTAGCCAAATTGTGTCCTGACTTTGCCTGGAAGTTAGAATTTAAAAGTGATGAGCTGTGGTATTTAGCTGAAGAGATTTCCAAACTAAATGTGGAAAATGTAGCCTGGCTTCTCCTCGCAGCTTATAGTAAAATGCCACAGGAAAGAAATAAGGTGAGAACAGAACTGTTGGATACAAAGAAACAAGAAATTGATCATCTAGAAAACTCTGGGCTTCCAGAAAAGGAGACCCCAGAGAACAAGAGATCCACCTGAGGATTTAACCAAACATGGAACCAGTCAGCCATTTCAGAAAAAATCAGGTTTGAGGATAGAGTTACCCCAGAAGGATCTGTGGAAAGTCGTATTGTCTGATGATTATGTTCCCTGCAAACCACATAGAAAACCAACAAAATTTAACAAACCAGTACATGCCCTAATGAAAAAAATGAAAACATAATAATTAAAAAATAAAAATAAAAAGATGATGTGTTGTTAGAAGTGGTGCCGTCTGTGGGTGGACCTAATAAATCCATGTTCAGGAATCTTGGCTCAGAGCATTCTAGCCCTGCCCAGGATTCCTGAGAGTCACATCTGCCAGCAGCTCCACAGGAATGAATGGCTGAAGTTTATATCACTTTGACTCCTACGGAAATCAATCCTAGGTCTGGGTAGAGTGTGGACTTGAAAGTTGAGGAGTTCTTAAAATCTAACTTCCTCCGAGAGAGGATGAAAGCTGTGGTTCTTTTGTTACGATAATGACAGACTGTCAGTGTCTGTTCAGTTAGCCTGACTCTTGTTCACTGAATAAATGCTGGTAATTGCTAATTGCTTTGAGCAAAAAACCTGACTCATAGCTGGAGAGTGACTTGCATATCAACACTGGAGGCTCCCGTGCTGGGTTCTGCATCAGAGGGAGGGAGGGGAAGCCAGGCTTTACTTCCTCCCCCACACCCCTAGAGTCAGGTAGTTTCAAGTGGGATTTTGCCAAGAGATATGGTCACCGGGAAATTTAAAATGTGAACAATAGGATGACTATCCCTTATTTCTGGCTATTTGGGTCTGTAGATGATGTCTTTCTTCTCCACACAGTGGAGAAGATGAAAAGCATTTGATTAAACTTCTGGCAAGCTAGACGTGAGGGGCTGATTTAAGATTACCCGGTTATAAGTGTCTATTACTCTGATTGCATCTCAGAAAACACTTGAGCCGACTGCAGATTCGTGGCTGTGTCTTAGACCCAGCTGCAGACAAGCGGTGCCCTTCCTTTCCTTAAGGACAACTGTGAACTTCAAAGGGCATCTCCAGGGGATGTTTCAGTGACCTAAGGGCCTGAACGTGGACATGTGCGTGGCAGTCCTCCAGGAACCCTGTGAAGGGTCAGTGCTCTGGCCTTGGGATACTGCAGCCATTCCACTTTTTGTATGTTTTTTGGTGTCTCATTTGACACAGGTTCAAAGACATTTTAAAAAGCAAGAAACTGTAAGGGGATCTGATGGTCAACTTTATTTGTTACTTGGTCAGGTTATGGTGCCCAGTTATTTGGGCAAACACTGGCCTACATGCTGCTATGTGGTATTTTGAAGATGGGCTCTACTTCTACCAGCTCTACAATGGTTGACTTTAAGTGGCGGAGATAATGTGGCTGGGCCTCACCTAATCAATTGGTGGCCTTAAGAGCAAGGAACTATGGTTCCCTCCCACATTCCCCTCTCCACAAATAGAAAAGGAAAGAACCATCTACTCTTTCCTGAGTTTCCAACCTGCTGGTCTCCCCTAAAGAATTTAGACTCAACCCTTCTATACCAGTTCTTATTAGAATTTCCAGCCTGGCATCCTGCCCTATGGATCTCAGACTTGCCAGTCCCTACAATTATATGAGCCAATTCCTTAAAAATAAATCTGGGGCGGCTGCCATGTCTCAGCAGGCAGAGCTCTGACCTGCCGTGCTGGGGGTCTGGAGTTCGATCCCTGGTGCCTCCTGCCCATATGCAAATTAAAAAAAAAATCTGTTTTTAATGTACATACATATATTCATACATTTATATATCCTGTTGGTTCTTTTTCTCTGGAGAACCCTATCTGATACAAGGAGAACTCAATAAGTTCAAGGTGTGCCATAAAGGGGAACCATTTTTAAGTCCATAAAGGGAGGAACATAACCTTTCTCCTGGCCTCTCTAATGTTTTACACACATCTAATCCTCTTCCTGTAATTTCTGCTGGATTCTTATACCTGCTGCAGTACTCGGGCATCATCAATTCACACCCTGATTGTTTTGTCTCATGCACAAGCTGAATTACTTCTTTCTTTGAGGTGCTCCGCTCACTGGCCACCAAGGTTCTCCACCTAGAAGGTACATTAGAGTCACCTGGGGAGCTTTTTACAAGATACGGGTGTCCAGGCATCACTTCCAGATACTTAACTGATATGGTTAGTCTGGAATGGCGTCCAAGCATTGGCATTTTTTAGATTAAAGCAAAAGGTAATTCTGATGTATCATTCTTATTTGAAGGCATTCTAAAACATTAACGTGATCAAAACTTTTTCAATGAACACTGTCTGTACATTGAGTAATTTAACCCTTATGTCTATTATAGTATTAGTGATTTTGCAATGACAGAAATGAGGTCAAAGAGGTTAAGACTACTACTGCTACTTCTAGTAAGTAGAAGAAGTGAGATGTCATACTTGGTCAGTACAACTCTAAAACTCAGAATGTTAATTACACTACTATTATAGTAGATAGCTTAATTTCCTTTGTTTTCTACTGGGCTCTGAGCTTCTTAGAGGAGAGACTAAGTTTTTTTACCTCTGTGTTTCTAGTGCTTAGCACTATACCTGATGCTAGTTGGACTCAAATGAACATTGAATGTTGTTCATGAATGCCAAGGTCTCTTCAGCAGACAGATGGGTCTCAGCCTGAGTTCTGGGCCTTCGAGATCGTTCCTTCTCCTTTCTGCTGATGTAAATCCCTCAGGTTCCAGTGCCCGATGTTGTCCTATCCACAGATCTCAATTTCAAACTTACTTACTTTGTCTTACATATGAACTCTCCAGGCTAACTCTGGCTTAAGTGTTTTTACTTTCTGTAAACTCTTACAATGTATAAAACTTGTATTATATTTTTTAACCTATATAACTGTATCTGTATCATTCTCCTGTTTTTGTTTCAAAACCACACACTTACATTTTGATCCATAAAATAATTGCAATAAGTTTATATACATCTCCAGAAGCTTCTATTTTGAATTTTCAAAAGTATTCAATATGGCTCTGGTGTATAGAACACTTGATAATTAATTTATGTTTAATTTATTCTTTCCAAATTATAGGCAAAATTTGTTAATTTTGCACAAGGCATGTTATAGGAAGCAAGAGGTAACAGGTAAATGTTTAAATAGTAAACATGCTATCATCTTATCCTTTCCCCGTCACTGTACATAGCTGTAATTTTCTCATTGCTGTAAGTCCAATGGTAGCTTTATTTCTCCAATAATGGATTTTTATTTATATTTCATCTGACTATCATCTATATACTTGAGGAATACTTTTGAAAAAAGCAGCATAATATGGAGGTTAAGAGCATAGTTTTGATATAATTTACTAGTTGGGTTTCAATCTTGATTTCCTTATCTATAAAATAGGAATATTTTAGAAAATAGCTAATAGTGCTGGCCTCAAAAGGTGGATATGAATATTAAATGAGATAATATGGGTAGCACTTGGGGGAGAGACTGTAAATACTTAGTACTTGCATTGCAAATCAATAGATTGGAATTTCAAACCACAGCTCCATCTCCATCATACCAGTTGTGGTAGTTTGAAGCTGTATGTACCCCAGAGAAACATTTCTTAATCTAATACATTCTTGTAGGTGCAAACTCATTGTAAGTAGGACCTTTAAAGAGGATACTTCAGTTAAGGTATGTCTGACTTCAATCAAGATGGGTCCCAATACTTTTATTATAGTCCTTTATAAGAGACTGAAATTCAGAGTGAAAAAGAAAGTCATGGAGGTTAGAAGCTGAAATCAAACACCTGAAGGAGAAAGGAGAGACCAGCAGAAGGGTCTATGTGCCTTGCCATGTGGCAGAGGATCCAAGGATCACCAGCAGTCAGTCTTCAGGAAGAAAGCAACACTCTGATGATGCCTTGATTTGGCCATTTTCCAAGTTTCAAAACCGTGGAGAAGCCTAGGAAATGAAAACATGGGTAGAGGATGGAAAGCAGCTGTCAACATCCTATTGCTTTCCCCAGGTATTTGAATTTCAAGAGCTGTAAATGATTGTTATGCCTGTGTTTCAGAATGTGGCTTGTGCACTGTCTGTGGGATGCTGGACCAGTGGAGGAAGAGGGCTCAGAAATAGGCTGAGGGGCTAAAGGTTTAGGTGGGACATGTGGACCCTGTAGCCTTCCCAGAGAGGAAGTATAAGGCGGGCATGAGAAATTTAGATGAGTTCACACTGAAGAACCACTTGGGTATATTGGATGGTCTCTAGATTATTCAGCTGAAATTTGATACCATTGTTTTATTAGATGAGTCAAGAGTAAACAGATATAATAAATTCCCAGAATGATTTCTCCTGCTCTCTTTCTACCTTAGCAGAGAATCCTTCATATTAAATATTTAACCTCAGGGTAGGGTACTGGTATGGGCAGGGATGCTGGGGTGTGGGAGTGGTGATGGAGAGATGAGAAGGCACAAGCCAGAAACACAGAACTAGTTTAGGCTGTGATACAGGTAGGATTGTGAATGTGAGCCTTTGGATATGTCTTCTTACTCTTTTATGTCAGCCAGGCCCCAACAAATTCATGCAGTTATTTGTGTTTGACCAACAGACCTCTCCAGGATGCAATCTTCTATCTCATGCTTTTTGGACAGGCTGTGCTAAATTATACCTTTCTATGTCCTAAACACATATGGAGGGTTCCCCTACCCTCAATGTGTAAATCAAAGTACAGAAAATACTAAACAATGAAACAAGTATAAGAAAGTTTAGCAAGGTTTTGAGATTTTTTTTTTAATGATGACTACATTGATGCTCCTTTAGGGAATATTATATGTTAAATTCTTTTAATGTCTCCTCTCTGTCTTGATTTTTTAAAATATACCAACTTTGACTCTGCCCAAGAAAGCACATGCCTAGTTTCCCAATGGGGAAAGCCATCTTTGCTAGTGGGAAAGCCTCAGCATTGCCTCCAGTACTAGGAAGTGCTAGGAAGTTTTGCTTGGAGCCCACACTCTTTGGAGTCTCTGTGTCTTCCTGCCAAGGCTGAGAGATTCTGTAGGTCTGGAAAGGAGGCTCTGGTAGCTCAGAGCAGTTAGGCACTATGGTTTGTTCAATTTTTTTCTTAGACTGTCCATGTAGCCTATCACTGTGGAAAGATAGAACTGAAGAAGAAAGAAGTAATATAAGAACTAATGTTTCCCCTGGATCTAGGCAGAGATTAGGCCTATTGACATCCTTCAGGTTGGGTAGGGAAGGTATCTATTCTCAATGACTGCTGGTCATTCTGGCCTATCCTGTTTTTGCAATAGATGTCTCCAGTTTTGCTGATACATAAAGCAAAAAAGTCTTGTTAGGTTGAAGGTGAAAGACAAAATTGGATGACCTGCAGCTAGATGGCAAAGATTCATTAGAAAATTGCATTATTGAAAACAGCATTTATAGACCAATGGGTGGAAAAGGATGTGCAGCACTGGAGCTAACTCATGCACTGCTGGAAGAGAAATAAATTGATAAGATCACTTAAAAAATCATTTGGTATTGTCTACCAAACCCAAGAATATGCCTGCCGTAGATTGAGCTATTTACCCCAAAAGAATATGTTCTGAATCTTAATCTGCATCCCAGTGGGTGTGAACCCATTGTAAAAAGGACCTCTTAAAGATGTTGTTTTTAGTTAAGATGTGGCCCACCTGAGTGAGGTGTATCTTAAAATGGATTGCTGGGGGCCTTCTAGAGAGGACTCAGAAGTTACAAAAGCTAGAAAGGAGAAGACACTGCCATGTGATGAGAGGCAAAGTGAAAAGCCCAGAAAAGCCCAAGGATTGCTGCTGGCAGCCAGCCCCAGAAAGCTCAACTCCCAGAGAAAGGAAGCCTTGATGATATCTTGGTTTTGGACTACACATAGTTTCAAAAGCTGCGAGCCAATAAATTCCTGTTGTTTAAGCCAAAACCAGTTTAGGATATTTGTGATATCAATTCAGGCAAGTGAACCTACTCTATGACCCAGCAATTCCATCCTAGGTCATTCCCAAGAGAAAGGCACATTTATGTCCACCAAAATCCATGAATATAGGAGCCTTGTTTATGATAGCCTAAGCCAGGAAACAACCAAATGTCTATCAAGAACAGAGTAGATGCATAAAGTGTGTTGTATGCACACAAAATATAAAGGACCTTGGAGATCATGGAAAGGGAATGGACTTTGATCAATAATTGAACACCATTCAAAGGTTTTGAACAGAAGAAAAAGATGAAAACTGTGCTTCAAGAATTCGCATTTGGTCATGATATTCAAAGAAGAGATTTTCACGTGGTGGGATTTGGACATAGGTTTTCCTTTTCAAGAGATTCATGTTATTAACTCCTTGTAATATGCAATCTGGAATTATCCAATGTTATTTTGAGATAGTGTTTCTTACCAAGGATTTTCATGTCAGCCTTCTTCCATATTCAAAAATCATACCTAACTATTTAAACTATGCACCAGATTTCACTCTATTTAATTTCTTGTTTCTTGGAAAGAATTTTACTGCTGAAGATATCAATAGCTCATTCATGTTTGAAAAGCAGACTAGAAGTGAATTTAGCTTTATTTGTTTCAACTATGATGTTACAATAGTAGAGAACTCCCTTCCACCCCCCCAGGTTGGTGTGATTGGCCCTTTTAGCTTAAGGAATCACGGCTGTCAAGTTTTAGGTACATTTTGAATATGTGTACCTATTGAACCTATTCTGTGTGTACCTTTTCTACATATGAATAGAAATAATTCTTGAAGAGAAAAGCACACTTAATTAATATTTTTTGAAATCCTTATTCAGTATCCAAATCATCTGATAATTTAGTCAAACAAAATTAAAAACCTTTAAACACTTACCTGGAGAATATTCTTTATTAATAGGTCATTTATCATGTGGGAATGAGACGAACAAAGAGAAAATCTAGATCTGTATCCATACTAACTTTTCTTTATTAGTCATATATATTAGTCATCATACATCACATGCGAAAAAAAAAACAAAACCATAATACAGCCGAAAATGTTTATGTATCCTGGCACATCAAAAGTAACACAATGCAAAAGTTTATATTTTTATACACAGCTCTCTCAAACACTCAAATAGGAATAATGTAAAACAGATGTAGTGATACCCTCACTCTTTAATGTTCTAGGGAACAATTTGACTTCCACAAGAGATCATGATGATTTGGCAGGTAATGCATTTCAAAGCTACAGCTGATCATCCTGTCTTTCCTGGATATGTATATAAAGTGAGAAAAGATGCTTGGTCTTTAGGCAAATGCAGACATTTATTTTTCAACAGTGCAAGAGATAATGATGTTTGTACTAACACACTATTTAGAACAGAAAAGCAAACTCCCCACATTAAAAAACAAAACTACTAGTACATCAAAATGAAATAAAAAATATTTTTAACCACTCCTCTTTGTGTGTTACCACAACAAACAATATATTCATGTGTCTCTATGTTCCCCACGGGGGCACATAAGTGAAATACAGATTCCCAAGCAAATATATATTTTTTTACTTACTATGTAAAGACAGATATGGAGGAGCTCATCAAAGATTTATATGGAGCGTGTGTGCTCATTGTTAAATCTATGCATTTCATATTATGCATTAAAAGATGTGGTTATGTTTTCTTACTTGGATACAAAATCTTTAAAATATGAACTTTTAAGACTTTTAAAAAAATGCTTCTTGGATTTTGCATGCATTTTAGATGTTTAGATTTCTGTAAATTATAATGTTACCCTAATATGGAAAACTATATTTTTCATTTCACCACCAATACATTAAAAAAAAACTGATCAGTTCTCTACTTTTCTCAGATCCTGGAATCTGAGCTTCTAGAATGAGATTAGTGAGTAGAAGGGTTGATTGCTTATGTTAGGTTTGATGTAAAAGTATAGAAAAAGGAAAGAAAAATTCTTCCTCATCAGTATTGTTGGGGAGAAAAGTCATTGGTGGGCAAGAATCTATTTAAAAATATTTGAAGTAAATCAATGACAGAGAATCTTATTTAATTAAGTATATTAGTTAATATAATATTTTGATTTTTCCCAGTGAATTATCATGGGTATTTATAAAAGCTGTGTTATTAGTTACATGAATTTCAAATGTAATTAAAAGCATGCAACACATTTTTCTTTCTTAATAGAAATTAGCCTTAGAAAGCAAAAATGTGTCATTAATATTACAAAAAATGTAATGACAAGTGACAGAACACCTAATGTTAAGATTGACACTTTCTCTTTCTCTTATCTATTTGCTACATTTGGTAGAGTAGTTTTTTCAATTCCTTTTTTCCAAAGTTCCACTTGCAAAATGGTTCCTTTTCTTTTCATTTAATATAACACAAAGTCAACAATGCGGTTACTTGTAGATTTAAGATTCTAGAATAATTATTTAAGTAGGTGAAAAGTTCAGAAAGCCAAGCAAAATATGACTGAGTGGAAACTGGCATTTAATGTAATTTATATACTGATTTATATAGAACTATGTTCAACATTTTTTATGGTGAGAATATTAAATTATAAATTACAGAATTGGATTTTATGGATTCAGTACTTATAACCATCCCAACATTTCACTGAAATGATGGTTTGGGTAGAGACAATAGAGTAATTTGAACTTCAAGTTAAGATTTGAATTATGACTGTTTAGAGGAAAGTATTTTTTTGATTTTCATTTTAAATTTATTTCCAGAGGGCAAATGTAAATAATGAATTTACAAATAATCTATTTATCTGGGTTGGGACTTTTAAATACGGAGGCAAGCCCTTGATACATTTTATTTTATTGTCTGCCTTAAATTTTGATAACAATACCATACAATTCCCTCTTTCACTATATTGCAGGTATATATGATTTTTCTGTTGGGGAAAGGTGGTTACTTTTAAATAGAGAATATAAAACAAAGCACCTCACTGACAACAAAATCCAACCAAATCAGCCGTTGTAAAAATCACAGTTTAAAAATCCCATTTGTTCCCTGACCCTTTGGAAGATGCAGAGCTATCCCCAACAGTCTTGGAAGTTCTAAATTTTTCAGGCCATGACTAAATAAATATGTTTCAAAAGTATGTGTAGAACCATTTTCAAATGACTGCAGCTGTTCTTATGGGAAATAAAATACAAATCTAAAAACATTAATGAAGCTTACTATTTCCATGATGGGTATTCTTTTTTTTAAAAAAATTATTTTATTATTATTTTTTAAATACCAAAAAACACCTAACAAATGCAAACATTCCTATTTTGATCATTCCGTTCCACATATATAACATGATGGGTATTCTTAAACAATGGGCACTAAACCAAATTACATCTGTATGCAGAATTCTCCAATATCATTTCATGTCATGAGATTTTTACACTCCAAAATATTAAAAACTACAGATATAGATCAAATGGCTATTCTTTTTCAACATAATAGAGTCAAATTGACTCATGTGTATAGATCCAACCTGACATTAATTTCTCGTTTTTTGTATGTGTACACTATGCAAAGACAGAGCTAGAGCCAACACTTTTTGTTTTGTAATTAATGTTGGAAATAAGATAGTGATTGATTACCTAGCAGTAATCATTTACCAAATGTTCTGGTTTGCAACTGTTGTGTACCCCAGAAAAGCCATGTCCTTTAATCCTTTAATCATTCAATATTGCTGGGTGGGAGCTTTTTGATTGTTTTCGTAGAGATGTGACCCACCCACTTATAGGTGGTAACTTTTGATTAGAAGGTTTCCAAGAACACATGTCTCTACCCATTCTAAGTGGGGTTGCTGGTGAAGCACTTTAAAAGGGAACTATTTTGGGAAAAAGCTTTAGAGCTACCAGAACCCACGAAGCCAGAGACTTTTGGAACAGAAGGAAATGCCCCCTGGGAAGCCTTATGAAATGAGGAGAGAAAGGTAGCAGACGTGGCCATGTGTTTTCCCAACTGAGAGAGAAACCCCGAACTTCATTGTTCCTTTCTTTGGAGTTAAGGTATCTTTCCCTTGATGCCTTAATTTGGACATTTTCACAGCCTTAGAAATGTAAACTTACAGTTTAATAAATTCCCCTTTTTAAAAGCGATTCCATTTCTGGTATGTCACATTCCAACAGCTTACAAACTAAAACACCAAATTTCCCCCTTTTCTTCCTTAGCTCTGCATGAAGTATAAGGTAGCCTTTATTTTCACGGCATCTTTCATTGCTCAGTCTTCAGCTGTCTCCATGTGAGAAACCAACCAGGTGAGAGAAGACCCAAAGTCTTGGTATCAGCAGTCTTCAGGATCAGGAAGAAAACAGTAACATTTTGATCTCTCAGTTTCTTACTGGAAGCTTGAAACTTGTTCTGAGAAAATGATACCTTACAAGAGATCCCATTCTTAAAAAAAAAAAATGCATATCCATGCTTATAGACCAAATTACATCCAGGTATATGTAACCTCAATGGACTGTCCCAGTTCTAAGATTTCACTGGGATTATTTCATCATGAACATTACTTAAAATAAATGGATTGTTAACCATGATTAGAAATGCTATTATACTGTTTGATTTATAAATTTGTTTATAGGAGATTTGATTCATTCTTAGAGAAGGGAAAAAGCAGCCAAGTAATCAGGATAAACTCCACCCCCATTTTGTTTTCCCAATATACATATGGAAAATTTACTAAAATAAACAATCAAAAACCATTGAGCAGTTATTCAGGTAGACACAAGTTTTTCTCATTGTTATTATTTCTTGGCAACCTTTGTAGAAATTGCATTCTTGATTCATGGACAGCCAAGTGAGCCACTGGAAACACTTGCCAGATCCCACTATTTGCAATACTGACTTTATAAATCCTGAAAATAACCCGGCGTTATTTGAACCTAATTTATACAGATGCAGCTGCTTGTGTGGAAAGTACCCAACTGAGTAGGAGGCCTATTGGTTTTCACCCACCCTTTGAGAAATAAGGGCCATGAATTTTCATAAAGCAAATGAGTTTTGAGTTAATACAGCAGTGATCAGTAGCAGTTCCCCACTGAGTCAGATCTCTGGGTGAGCCTGGGGGCAGACGGGAACAAACTGTATCACAGCCAAAGAGAGTACCAGGAATGGCTTGTTATTTTCCTGTTTCTTGACTATACCCCTGCAGAGACATGAGCAGGTGATGGGAATAAGACTTACCACCTACAGAGTTACGGGGGAATAAGAATCATCCTAAGAGTTTCTGGTAATAATCAGAATATTGGAGATTACATTCTCGCATGACAGCCCAAAGGATACAGAGAAAGGAGCCTCTATTTGGTGACATGGGGATGGTAGGTGGCCGCAAATCATGATTTCAAGGCATGAGCACAACCATGTTTCAATTTTCCTGTGGTATTGACCTTCCATGCTGGTCATTACAAAGGGAAATCCATTTAATTGGGAAAACAGAGGATGGGGTGGCAATCCTCCTTATTCTAAGAAAAATGAATCTGCCTGATGATAAAATTCCAGGGAGAAGTAAAAAAAAAAATCAATAACAACAAATAACCTCCCAAACCAAAAACCAAACAAATAAATTAAAAACCTCAGAGAACAGACAAATCTTGACTAGGCATTCTGAGACACCTAGCTGACCATTTTATCCAAATTTACTTTATAAATGGACATTCTTCTCTTTTGGATGCTACCAATCATCAGAATCCTTAACCAATAATGTCCACTGATTTCAAAACGTGATGACTTAGAATGTGGCAAGAGAAAAGTTATATGGGCTACTCTGTCTGGAACCTATAGAATGCAACACTGCTCAAGGTTACGCTGTATAACGAAAACTCCATGGAAATTGCATTTTCTTATTTGGGGAAAGAAAGAACCCTAATATGTCAAACAAAAAACCCAACAGGATCCACACAGCCACCTCTGATTGGAGACTTTTTCTTGGTTCAATAAGTACAGTGTGCCTGAAATGGTTGTCCTAGCCCAGAGGTGTGGATAACCGTGGAAGCCAGATCTCTCTAGATACCTCCAGACTAGAAGGTGGACCAACAGATTTCTAAGCTTTTGCTTTTGTGTCATGGCAGTGTGGGGTGCTGCATTACCAACATAACTGGATATGGGATGTTAAAATCATCTCTGTGCCCTAGAAGCCCACCTCCTGAAGAAAAGAGTCTGTAAGGCATTTTGAGTTTTGCAAATGTCATGTAGTGTTGGGGCATTTCTGTCCTCCTTGAAATGGCGAAAAATCATTGCCATCTCCTTTCCAGAGATACCACTGATTTGTTTTCCACTTTGGGTGGTGAAATCATAATCATCAGCCTGCACAAATGTAATCGTCCCTCCTTTCTCTCCAGCATTCATTAATTAATGCAGTTTTACTGGGCTTAAATTAATGATACTCACTCGTGTTGCTCAGTTTATGTTGACCGTGTTCAATTTTACTCAGAATCTTGGGAAAATAGTTGTCTCTTTTATTCCCTCTGTTCTCTTCATTCAATATCTTCCTCGGTTTGTTACCATTTCTCCTCTCATTTCCATTTGGCATTTTGTAAACCCATGTATCCATTGGAATTTTCCAAACATTGTTAGAAAAAACATTTATGGATTAGATGGAAAATGCCAGAAAATTTCTTTTAAGAGAGTTGAAAGCGAGTGACTCCCTGTTCTCAAGATTTAAGTCCTTTCAAAGAATCAAATTGCAAGACGAGAAGAAAGCTGTAGGCAATGTTTAAAACTCCCTTTTCCTGAAAGACTTTTGCAGCTAAACATTTCTATTATGGTACATGTGTCAAAAAAGAGTTTTGCAGTTAAACATTTCTATCATGGTCAATATCAACTGTGTTTCCTCTCTGAAGCCATAAGAAATACATGTTCTTTATAGGCAATGTAGATATTGCTAAAGAGGTGATACTACTGGTTGGAATGTAAGTGATAGACCTCTTTTTTTCAATTGCAGAGGTTGTTTTTCATGCATGTGATTGTGGAGTGAAATGCAAACAATATTTGGTTCATGAAGCAGCTTTGAATGACAACAAATCACTGAGATGCAGTCAGAAACAACTTTAGTTACTGCAAAAATTGTGAATAACCCCCTTAAGTGAAAATATATTCTTGACAGTTGAAATAAAATTAATATTACCATTCTTTCAAAAACAAAAATGAAGACACGTTATCTCAAAAATATAAGCATATCTGTTCTTACAGCAGAACAGAATATCTCATTCAGGACTGTTCTAATTAACATCAGGGTATTTTTAATACTAACATAAGACCAGTATAATTTTGTAATGTTCCCACAAGGACAGAAGTCATACCAACCTTGAAACTATTTCACATAGCTGCTTGAGTTAAACTGCTGACCTTCGGTAGGTCTCATATGTTTTATAGAATATTTGCAACTTTGTATTGATTGTTGCCTGCTCTGCAAAACATCTGAGCACATTTTACAGTTAATTTCTTTAGATAGAGAGTGGTGACATTAACTGCGTTCTCTGAATGACAGTGAAGTTTGCCAAATAATTCTAATGTATGTAGACTTATAAAAATGACTAAGTCCTCTCCTTCCTTCCTTGCCTTATATTAGTTATACTTTATTTTTAATGCTCTTTTTCCAAATAATACATCTTTTACATTGCCTCAGATCTAATAGTTTGCTTTAGGAACATCTTCATCTATTGTTGTTTATTTTCAATTATATGAAGTTCTTTTCAATGTGATCAGAAATTCCTGGAGGTTGAGAGAGAAGGAAGGAGTGGCACCCCTTTATATCATATGAGATTATAGGACCATTTTTTCTAAGGTATGGGATCTGGTGCTTGGAGACATTAAAAGTCAAAACATTAGTTTCTTGGTGGGTTGGCTATCAAATACAAATCCGAACCTCTGTCACAGTGCAGAAGGAGATGTGACTCTCCAAACTTTTCTGTAACTTTGTAAAACTTAAGTGCAATTCCAAGGGCAGATTTTAATGGGGTTCTCATTTGCTACAAGCTTATAGGAAGTACAAAGCGAGCTCAAAAGTATATTATTAAATTTGTATTAAGTGTGTGATGGGAAGAACTGTGGAAAACTGATCTTTCTCTGACTACGTACCCAGGGTTTAGATTCATCTTTTCATATATTTGAATAAAGAGATGCTTTCAAAGATATATTTAATTTTAATGATTTCTCATAAAATGCATATGCAGCAGTTCAATGATATTTGAAAAATACCTGGTTGTTATAGGATGAACCACCCTTAACCCACTTTTCATTACCCTCTTAAGAGCTCAGTGTCAATGGTCCTTATGTTCATAACACAAGTGTCTATGCTAGTGCCTAGAACACAATAATATTGGTTGAATTAAATTGAACTTGACCCATCTGCCTACTCCTTTAAGAAATGCCATAGCATTAAGTGACCAGAGCTTGGAAATATAGCAGGCACTGTAGCATATGCAGCCTTTTGCATTCGGTGGTGGTTAATTCTTGACCAGTTTTGTACTATACATAATTCCTTGCAACTTTAATATTTTGATCTCAGTGGAAAACAATGACTCTGAGTTGAAATGATCTCTAATGAAGCTTAACTGACTCCTGAATGGTTGTCCCAAAGTTGGAACCTTCGATTGCTGCTTTGGGCTTATAGGTAAGAAAGTCAGTGAATTTAAATACAATCCGAATGCCTTATTCTGTGACTGTGGAGCCTGAAGAATCTAAAACTGGGGAAAATACAGTGGCCTAGGCATGGATGAAGCTGCATGTTTGTTCCCACCCCTTTCCCCTAGCTTAGGCAATTTGGCCTGTGAGAGAACTATATTGAGAATCTAGGCAGAGATCTTAATGCAACTATAATGGCAATAAGCATTCCTCGAGATGCCCATTTCCTGTTGGTGGATGGTGTTTCTTCCAGAAAGAGTTCCTTGATGATGATGATCAACATTGAGAATTTTACAACTCCACGAGGGTATCTGGGAATGGTAGAGGATCCCAGGCTACCATGCTCTATGCAAATTTAATGGCCAAGAAGGTGGAGTTCCAGTTTTCTTTGGTTAGAACTCTCCAGTGCTTGTAAAACCCAAGGAAAAATATCAGCCTCTGTGATATTCATAAATGAAGCTGGAAAAACTCCAGTGTGCCATTTCATCTCAGTAATTGCCAGTGAAAAGAGAGAATGTCTGTATAAACTGATTCTCTTTATAATTTCCACATACTTTTAAATGAAACATTTACTCCAAGCATTACCAAAAAGATCTTGTTTTTAGCCTTCAAACATATAAATAGAGTCACCCCAAGTAAGGACTGAATGCTTTGGGGGGTTTGTGATAAATGTTCAAGAGTGGTCAGACAGAGCCTTTCAGAGGAACTTAATTTGTACCGTAATTACATTTTCCTTATTGGACTCTGTATCTATGATTATGGATTTAGACTTTTTCCTGGACCCTGAGATGTACATGCTGTGACAGCTCTAGAAACAGAATTTTCATTGCATCTTTGAGATGATATAAATAAGCTGTGGGTACCTTTTCATTAATGTAATTTGCAAAGTGAATAGACTTCATTTTAACAATACAAGGCATATTATCCAAAGAAATGAATATCCCCTCATCAACTCCAAGCTGTTTTTTTCACAAGAGTTTCTTTTAAGACTTCCAACTGTCTATTTCAATGTTGAGAAGTGTTTCAAATGACTAAATTAAGTGTACTGCTCCTTCTGACGGTGTTGTTAGAATATCAGCAAATGATGGGGGGCGGGTTTCCACTTTAAGTGCATTCTGTCTTCTAACGAAAGTTCTAATTTCCCCCTTTGTCTGCTTAGAGGGCTATTTCTTGGTTCATGGCTGCATTGGTCTCAGGGTTTTGTGCCAGAGGTGATCAGAGGTTCCCAGGGAATTCACCAGATATCTTTTTTTTTTTTTGACATTTATAGTTTTCATTTATAATTTTAGCTATGAATAGGGCTTGTTGCCTACATGGTAGGCCAAGCTCTTCTGATACATTATCTCATTTTAATCCTGAGGAAAACTCATTAAGGCTGTCATTGTTATTCCCATTTTTTTAGAGAAAAAGACAGAAGTTAGGAGAGGTCATATATATTGTTCAAAATCACAAAGCCAAAAATGTCACAGTGTGCATTCAGACACATATCTACATGACCTCAGAACTCAAGCTTTTAATCTTCTCGCTAAACTCTTATTCAATATCAAGTTGTCTAGATAGGTCCAGAATATTAGAACAAAAGGTTTAAAATAAAATATTAGAACAAAAGGTTGAATCCTTTTCTGAGGCCTCCCAGTAGGTTTATTGGCAGCAGGGCCCTGGTGACTCACTCTTGCCCCAGTTGAGTCTCATTTCCCTTCTTCTTTTCTTCCTAGTGATTGGCAGGGAAAGGATGCAGAAGCGAAATAACAGGGAAAGCCATGCCCTACTTGGGAATCAATAAGCTAGAATGTCCACAGCAATGATCAGATGAAGTAGCAAAATTTCCTTTTCACATCTGCCATCTGCACTACTGCGATGCCTGAGCCAGGAAAATATCATGTTTATAAGGGTGAGGGTGAAAGAAGAAGGGAGAGCAAAATTAGAACAGTCTATTCTCTTCATCTTCAGATTTCGTACAAAATGGTAGCCCACATGACTGGGTCAAGGATATCACCTCTCCTTTACTATGAAATTGCAAAGTGTTTCTAGAAAACTTATGACAAAAAAGTTGGCTTTGGATAAAAAATATTGAAAGCACATTTATTTATTATTTACTTTAGACATCTCATTTTTAAAAAAATTAATACCTTCTTGTATATTCTACATAGAGTCTAAACATCAGAAAGAGTCTTATCCACATACAAGGCATCTGTGGGATAAGATGGATCAGGTTCTACAACAAAACAAAGCTGCTCTCAACCACATGCCTGATAATTTATTCTGAAAACTGGTCATTAAGCAGAAATAATTATTGTTGAGAAAAAGCCTTATTGGCAGAAAACAGTACTATGTGATCCCTTGAGAGAACTCATGCTATCATAGTCCATTAGGAGCAAGAATTTTTCTCCCCAATGGTTTATATACAAATATTCATTCTCCATTATTGAATTTCATTTACATTATCCATTTTACCTCTAGGAAGCTCTGATAGGAAATGTAAAATATATATGTGTATATATGTAAATACATACACAAATACCATGTTTAGCATTCTAAATCTTTTTAAGGACTTTAATTACTTTGATCAGAAATGTAAAAAATTAAACATAATGCACATCCACTCTGAGGCCTGATATTTGAGAAATGGTGATTATTAGAGGCAAATATGAGACTTCATTAGAAAGAAACATTAAAGCACTTATCTTGGCTTTTTTTTCTTATCCAATGGTTACATAAATTGACTCCAGATAATTGCAGCTATTTGTATCTGAGAAAGTAAATTCAGTTATTCTGATTCAGAACAACTGTTTCCTGAAACACTGCCTTTGGAGATCCAGGGCATATCTTTGCCTTGTCAGATTGAAGAAGGGGCACAAATTCTACAGTTGAGTTTGCTGACAGCTTGTAGACTCAGGAATACTCTTATAACAGAATGGGACCCTATTTTCTGTTCATGCCTTCATGGATAACTACAATGTACTTTGTTCCTTTAATCAACACAGACAAAGGTTCAAAGTGGAGAGCTTTCTGGCATGGACTAAGTGACAAGACTTTCTACATGGATCCAGTTAAATGGGTATTTGGCAAATTTCTGCTGAATTTTGTATTAAAGAAAACCGGTCAAAGAGGAGAAATGTCTTAAAGAAACTACTTACAAGAGTGGTATCTTACAAAGGGAATCTTGACATTTAGCAGGGATTTAAAAACCCAAAATATTGGTGGTGACATTATATAAACACAAATCTTCAGGTAAATATTTTTAGCCCATTGCTACTATTTCATGTCCAAGTAATTCCCCAAGATGGAAAAGTAGACTCCAAGTTTTTCCACATAGTCGTTTGAATCTGTCTTAAGAATAAGCTTATTGGATCCATATATATTGTTAAAGTTTAAATGATTTGACAATCAACAAAATATTTGTCATTTTATCTCACTGATTCCAAAGATAAAAGTATTCAGGGATGAGTTTAAAAGGGGAGAAAAATATAAGTAAAGGGGACATGCAGTATGGAGAAACTCCTGAGAGATGAAGAGCATTCTTAATGCTTGTATTCCTGCATTGGTAGAGTTATGGTAAAGTTATGAGCTCATTGACCAACTATTACCTTTTGGGGACACTTAGATAGGTACAAAGGTTTTGGAGTTATAAGTGGGGAGCAAACCATGTAAAGCCTAAACAACAAAAACCTCCTATTTCTACTCTTAGGAAGTTCTTGTAATGTACAGGAATTGACCTTTCTGCAGCTGGCATTACCGTTCTTCAGATTACCATTTATGTTCATTTCTTCTCTTGCAGTTATGGAGATAGGTAAGAGAGATGCTCATTATTCTTTAAAAAAGTAAAAAAACCGAGAACTGGAGATGGAAATGATTTCTTAGCCAGATCATAATTTTAAGGTCAACATTAAAGGTCAGAATTAGAGTAACATATTCCCTCACAGTAGACTAGAAAGATTTGGACTTTCCACAACAAGGCTCTTTGATCAGAGGTAGCATTTACTTTATGTGATACTAAGGTGGACTTAACGATCGATGGTTTTTCTTTGATGAGGTCATAGATACGGACTTGAAAAAAAATATTACATACAGAAGGGTCATCTTTTCTGATGACCTCAATCCACATACCATGGCGCCTTCCTTGTGATTAGATACACAGCTGTTATCGTCAGTGTGGAAACTTCCATTCCTTCTGAGTGCTTGATTTAGTTTGGATGCTGCTTGCATGGGCAGAGTGGCATTTCCAGAGAGGAAAGAGCTTTGATGACTCAAAAGCAGGCACTTTCCCAGGGACCTAGAGTCTCCTATGCATTCTCACAGCGGACTGCTTCCACATGGATGGTGGCTTCAGAACTCGATGAGGGTCTTAAGGGCAAAAGACCCAGTTAGGGCAATGGAGCAGTTTCTGCTTCTAGGTTTTCTAGCTGGAAGGAGAGAAAGAGTAAAGACAGTGAGCATTCTGAGTCGGTTGCAACAATATTTATTAAGCATCTCTACTATTGAAGGTCTTCATGTATACTTTTACCCACAAACCTTAGAATTCTTATTAAAAGTCAAGACATCATTCTCTTGGGTTACTATGAATACACCCTTGCATTTGAGAATGCCGCTGAAGCAGGGTTGTACGTGAGTCATCTATCATAGAGATATTACTGATGGCTTCCTTGAAAAAATACATTTTGACCCAAACTCTTTCTCTCTCTCCCTCCTCCACTCTCTTCCCTCTTCTTATTCTCAGATCAGTCAAAATTTGGCCACAATTTCAAAAAAAAAAAAGAATTGCAATACTTTTTACATTCTTTATTTTTAGATATAGAGATTTTACTTTTCATCCAATTTTCAGAATTAATGGATTTTTTCTGAAGGAAGAGATTCAAAATATTGGGATTTCCCCACCCCCACCTCCACTGCAAATTAGCATATATGTTGAGCAAATTGCTTGACGTTTGTTCAGACCTATGAAACTGTGGCTCAATATTTTCAACTAAGGGAGGACAATCGTGGACATGGGACAAGTTTATAATTACTATCATGATAATTAATTTTGCTGTCTATGGATCATAATTTTTGGTGAGGAGAAAAGATGATGCTGGTATAGTAAGAGGAAAGGGGTGCTAGATAATTCAAAAATTATTTTCATAAATTTAAACTTCAGAAAAGGTGCAAGAATAACAATAGTACAAATACTTATATTCCTTTACTGAGATTCATCTGGTCCTACCAGTTCATCCCCTTTGTTTTACCATTTGTTTTCTTTTTCTTTCTCTCCTTCGCTCTTTACTCACACATGCGCACACACACGCACACACACAGATTTTATTTCTGAACGACTTGAGATTAAATTGTCCTTTACCATTAGGTATTTTAGTAACTATTTCCTAAGAGTAAGAATAGATCACTGTAGGGAAAGGCAATCTATTATGGACCCATTAATCTCTACATATCCTTGCCAGCTCTGCCAAACTGCAAGGCTCAACTGCCCCCTGACCTTGAGCCATTTCTGTAACAGTCACATGGTCAATTAAGTAGGTCAAAGCGACTGCAGCATTGATCCCTGTGTGATTGCTCGATCCTGGGGAGGCTTGTTTATTGCTTGCTATAAAAAGTGCTGAGACCTTAGCTATGGGTTCTTTGACTGTAGTACAGACCACTGCATGTGTAGCTGCCAACCAGCTCCATGGTGTTGCCCCATGGGGTTTGGGGACAGAACTGATAGTACCAGACTGATGTTCCTGCTATTCGCTGCGCTGCAGGTAATGAACCGTCCTACTCTGGTACACTGAGTCTCACTGTCTACTTTTGACATCTGTCTTAGTTTTCCACGGCTGCTATAACCAAGGATCACAGGCTAGTTGGCTTAAACAACAGGAATTAATTGTCTCATGGTTCTGGGGGCTAGAAGTCCAAAGTCAAAGTGTCAACAGGTTCATGGCTTTTCTGAAGTCTGAAGCATTCTGATATGGCCTACCTGCAGTCCATCACTCAATCCCTGTCTTCATCATATGGTTAGTTCTCACCCTAACTGTCTCTTCCCCTCCTCCTGCTTCTAAGGAATCCAACGTATTGGATTAAGCAGCACCCTGATTCAGTTTGGCCTCACCATAACCAGTAACATCTTCCAAGTTCCAGTTTACAAATGAATTCACATCCACAGAGCCAAGGGTTAGGACTTGAACAAGTTCTTGGTGAGTGGGGGTGTAGGGGGTGCATAATTCAATCCGTAACAGCACCCATTGAATAAGGGAACTATGGCAAGGCAACCTGCTCACTTGCTTAGCCATCTTCTTTGGAGTCATTTTACTTCTTGCCATTTTCTAAAAGTTTGAGACTCTTCCCAGACAAATAGGCACAGTAAACAGGAAGCTGATAGACAGTGACTTTTTGGAAGAGAGTAAGTGAGGGCTCAAGGACTGGGTTCATCATAGGAGGAAACTCTCTGGAAGTTGGTAGCAAATACTCTTGCCCACATGGTGAAGGAGGTAAGTATAAGTGGTCCATCTCTCTACTGCTACCTGTAGTGCACATGACCTGAGCTGAGTCACTGGTGCAAGGTTGCCAGGGGTAAGGAATTAGGAGAACACCTTGGACCCTATCAGGGAGGAAGGCACAACAGGACCCTGTGTTAAAGGCACAACCAGAAACATCTGGAGGATGTACGTCCCCATACAGAGTACCAGGATGCAGACTCACAGGGAAAAGGAAAGGAGAAAAACCCAAGGATGCTTTGGTCAACAGACTGAAAGGTTATTTGGCGTTTGGCTAATGTGTCATGTGATGAAGGAATGAGAATTGTTGTGCTACTGAAGGGTGACTGGCAGTGCCTTGGTCCTCTTACCTGCTGCCTCATGCTTCAAGTCACTTGTAGATGATTGTATTGGGACAGAATCATACCCCACAGTTAGGCTTGTTACTTTGGATTTCTTTTCCAATGACTACATTATGGCCAACCCAAGAAGACTTCTATGAGACCAATTAAATCCCATGGAATTTCATCAAGGAAGCTATTCAGTCTGAAGGCTATCATGGGCAGAATGCCAGCCCTGGTAATGACCTCTCACTCAGAGAATGAAAGATAGGGTTTTAAGATTGTACCCCACCCTCCACTACAATGCGGACAGTATCACTACTTTTTGGTCAGGAGGCCTGGTAGGAAGCTGTGATGATTTAGGGCCCTAAGATACCCATGATAAATATAGAACTCCCTAAATCAGGCAAAATCTTGCAATTCAAGACAAAGCCCATGATGTGGGAAAATTACAACCACCAAAGGAATCCAACTGTAAGGCAACGTAGATATAGCTATTAAAATAGGTATTTCCAAAGAAGTGGTTGAAGGAGTGAGTACCAAATAAATTCAGTCCAGGTATCAGGATATGGTGGGTCCCAAACAGGCAGTTGTTTGGCATATGAAACTATATGTGCCTCTATAGAATCAGATCCCTTTGTGGAAAGTCCTCTCTCCCTAATGGAGGAGTTAAGGGGTAGGTCTTAGAACTCTGCATTCCTGTATCCTGATTTGACATTCTTTAAGAAGATGTAAGGTGAATTTTCTGCTTCCTGGGTGGGGGTGGGGAGGTCAGAGGGCTTTCACCCTAAGGAAGACACAGTAGGATAGAGGAGATGGCTTGGATGGGGGTGGACATAAAACTTTATGTTTCTTGTAGATGTTGGTACCAAATGGCTACCATTTGAGATTCTCTGGATGGGCTAGGACCATAAATTGAATCAGCACAATTTGAAACAGAGTAAAATGGGAATGGAAAGACCTGTAGCTTTGCCTGGGACATTTGGGACCCCTGCTATGCACCACTTCTGTTGCTCTCTCTGCTGAATGTATATTTGGCATTGATACTTTACATGCTTGCTCTGTGAATGCTCATATCACAATGGAAGATTTTTTTCACAATCTGGAAAAGCCAATTGTAGAGAACTCATACTATGATGCACATAACACAGGCATTGCCTGGCTTCCAGTTTATTATCATGTTATAAAATAAAAACAAAATAGAATTCTAGGAGGAGAAAAGAAAACCACAGCCTTGACTAAGGTTTTAGACTACTGAAATCCAATTTCTCAATACAGTGGCCCTGTGTGGTCAGTGACAAAAGCTAACTTTTTTTTTTGGATGGATTATTGTTACCTGAATTCAGTTGTTGTCTCTGTAGTCCTGGCTGTTCCAGATGCTATGACTGTAACTGAAATTTGCCCAAGTTGATGGCACCCCATATGCCATCTTGGACTTTGAAATGTCTTTTTCTCAATCCCTTTGGCATCAGATGGTCATGACCAGTTGAAGATCAGGAGACCAGCAGGTTAACACTAATTCCCCTGATCATAGTGGATCATAGATGGGCCTTGGATTACATTCGGGCTGAATTGGGGGAAGGATGCATGGTTGTCAACACCTTCCGTCATGTTTGGATTTATACCACCAGTCAAAAGGAAAAATGGCTGAGGTCACTACAGCAGGTTGAACGTATCCTGGGATTGAAATTCTGTTGTTAACAGCCCTAAACAAGTCTTTATTGAGATGAATGGAGCAGATTTGATCCTTGTCAATATGTCTAATCCAAATTGCTAATGGGGTGACATAATCAAGATTAAGTAGGGCTGAGGGGGAAATACTGAGAGAGGCAATCTGCCATGGGCCTGAGCATCCCTGAATGTCCTTGCTGACTATGCAAAACGATAAGGCCCAATTGTCCCCTGAACCTGAACTTTTTCTGTACCTAGTTAAAAGAACCTCTGCTGCCTGGTCATTTGGGGATCACTATGTGACTGCTTATCCTCAGAAGAAGGAAATTGGCTTATATACTGCCTGCTACATGAACCCTTTTCCCTGGGCTCCTTTGCCTTGGGTAATCTACTTTGAGCCTAACAGCAACCTGGACTCATTGAATTGCACCACAGGAAATAGGGCCCAGAGAACCAGCACGGCCATACTGATGCTCCTGCTGTTTGTTGTGCTGCAAGTTGCATTGTTGCACCTCATAGACTGTTTTTTGGTACCCATACAGCTGTTGCCAGTGAACTGGCTTATGGGTATCTCCTTTGGAATTTTGTAACTCCCTGACATTTTCTGTAAGTTTGGGCTTCTTTCCTGATACTAATCACAGTACAGTTAAAAAATTCAGTGAAG
This sequence comes from Myrmecophaga tridactyla, assembly GCA_004026745.1. Taxonomy (NCBI): domain Eukaryota; kingdom Metazoa; phylum Chordata; class Mammalia; order Pilosa; family Myrmecophagidae; genus Myrmecophaga; species Myrmecophaga tridactyla. The sequence continues at coordinate 72,198 of PVIY010002983.1, forward strand.
TTGACATAGATGCAATACTTTAATCTTTCATCAGTTTTCCAATTTTGTCAAGTTTTTAAACTGTGATTTTTCCGGGAAATCAGCTAACGAATCTCCCTGGGCTATTTTTTGTCCTTTTTTTGTTTTTTTCAGTAAAGTGTATGAAAGTCTTTGATGTTCAAACTGAAGCTATTCAAGGCACTTTTAAATTCAGTACACATGATGATTAATCTATATTTCCTATGGTTTTGGAGTTGGAAGAATTTTAAGAGATTAACTTTTCCAACTTTATCAAATCTACGGCAGGAAATAGAGAAGAAGTGAAATGTCTAAGCGTATTGATTGAGGGAACCTGGTTTAATATTTGTCATTCGCTCCAGAGAGTAAGCACGCTCTGTGGCTGCCAGAAGTAGATATTGAAGACAGCTGGGTGAGGTAAGTGCCTACCACGTATGTCAGGATTTTTTAATTCAATTTTCTTTTGCTGCTTTTTTCCTGGCAGCTGCACATGTGCCCTCTCTGGTTATATGCTGTCTGACCTGCTTGTAGACACAATGCAAGCCAGAGCAGATCATGTTTGCTTTTTCACCACCGCTCTTCTTCACTTCCATTTTCTTTTTCCTATTTGTGATGCCATCCAAGGTTGCAGTTGAAACCAATAACAGCTTGGCTATTTTTGCAGTTGATCAGACCTTCAGTCACTGATGCTTTCAAAAATCTCATTTATTACAACAAACAGAAAAACAAAGCCATGCATAAAACATTTGGACTGGATGACTCATGGGCATTGATCTTCATGTTCCTAAATAATAAAGAACTATGCCTCCCTCTCAACTCCATTTTCTGAAACAGGCATTTCGGGATCTGTGGCACAAAGGGGGTCAAACTTCAGCAAAGGAGAAGTCAAGGAGAAACAGGAAAATCTGGCAGAAGGCTCTAGACACGATCTGCTGTATGCTTCCTCCTGCTTTTAATAGAGATTCGTTTAGTTTAATATAATAAATACATCGTTTAGTTTAATATAATAAATACATCCTTAGAAAAGGAAGCTTTCAGTGGTTAGCTTTGTTGTCAACTAGAAGAAACTGGCTCCCAGGATCTGGACTGGAACAATCAATGAAACCCAGATATGAGTCCTAATTCTTTGGCAATCGGGAAAGGCTGGGGAACTGTTTGAGAAGAGATCCCTTAAGCAGCCACTGGCATGGGATATCAAGCTCACACAGCTGGTTAGTGTGTTGGCACCAGACCTGGGTATTCTGGCTTCCAATTTTGTGTCCTTTCACTAGAGGATATTATAATTATTCAATTTTTGGTATGCTTCTCACAGCTGAGGGTAGATGACATTTAAAAGGAATCTATTTTCTGCAAAGATTACCTCATTCAGAACAAAAGTATGATCAATTATAAGGCTGATTCTTAACAATGCTTAGATTGAATCAGTGAAAACATATTCCAAATCTACTCAGTCTTTATGACTGAAAACAGAAAGCGGCAAACTTCAAAACAAAGCAAAACAAAACGAAAACCCAAATGCAACACAACCTGCTATATTTTCAGAGATATGAAATTTCAGTATCTTATTTGTACACTTAAATATTTAGGTCATCTATTGTAAGTATGTGACGATAAGAATTTAAAAGTCAATTTTTAGATGGTGGTTAATGGCTGGATTATGGAATACTGCCATTTACTCTAGCACAGCACTGACTTCTGAACAGATTTGTGCCTTACTGGGTCTGATGATCTACGGTTTGTTTTTCCAAACTGCTTAGTGAAACCTACATTCTGTGAGGTGTTAAAGTGTTCCTTGAGAAATTGGGCTCAGATAACTCTGAGAACTTTGGCTTAAAAAATCCAAAATCAAATCTATACATATAAAACTAAATGGAGGGGTGGTTCACATTCCTTGTATATTTGATTGTTAGTGTATCATCTGGCTTATGCACATTCCCTTATTGATCAGGACTCTTAACTGGGAGTCCATGTAAGCTACCTCATTACATCCAGATCATAATTCATCATAGTATAGCACTACAGCAATTAACAGGAGCTTGTCATGTCTCTTACAAAAGAAATTATTAATGAATCTCTTTTAACAAGAGCTTGTTGTGTCTCTTGTAAAAGAAATTATTAATATGGGGTCTTCCTGATTTCCCTGTCCTATGATCCTCTAAGAAAATTAAATTTGTTTTGCCATAACCAATTCAAATTAGGTGATTTATCTCCTAAAGGTTAGTAACTGCTTCCTTTTCTAAGTGCTTTCAAAATACATTTTAATAAATTGACCTAGGGTCTGAAACAATCAGTACAATGCTAAATATCCCATGCATTTTCGTAGTTACAATGCAAGCATTGAAAATGGGGCTCTGTTCCTTTTCCTTTGTTTTCCAGGACTCCTTCCTTTACGAGTTCCATAATTTCTCTCAATATTTAAGCTGGCCAGGAAATTTGGCCTCATTCAGGCCTCCAGCACATCTTCACTTTTGTTTGTTTGTTTGGCCTTTAATTCATTTTTGGGGGGTGCATGGTCCAGAAATTGAACCCGGGTCTCCCACATGAAAGGTAAGCATTCTACCACTGAACCACCCGTGCACCCTGGCCTTTAATTCTTAATAGTGTTTCATGACAAAGTTCATTTTCTGTGAAAGAGAAGCCTGAAGTAAAACATGGATGCAGAATTGAGATTTTCTTCGTCTTCCATTATTATTAAACCATATTCTTTGCAACTGGTCAGCAGTGCAGAAGAAAAACCCCTCTTGAGAGGTCACTGTGATGTTTCAGAGCAGGCTTACACAAAAATCAAGAAACTTGGAATTTCTTTCCAACTATGCCAGGCACTGCCTTAACGACATCACAGCTAATTTGGACTTCAATTTTTCTTTCTCTATTAAATGAGGTTGGTAAGGTTTGATAGATCGGTGGTTCTCAATGTGGGCATGGCAGGGGGTTGGCAATGTCTGGAGACATTTTTGGCTGTCACAACTGGGGAGTACTACTGGATCTAGTGAGTAGAGGTCAGGAATGCTGCTAAACAGCTCCTCACAGCAAAAGTTATCCACTCCAAAATGTCAATAGTGTCCAAGTTGAGAAACTTTGGAATAGAGTAACCTTATGATCCCTTTTGGCTCCATTGTTCCATTCCTTTAAAATTTTCTTTACAACAGATGTAATTCAGTTTCTTGAGGGAAACGAGAAGGGAGGCGATGAAAACAGTAAAGCCTCATTAGAGTGCATTTTAGAATAGTAACGATTGTGCCTGGCACTGTGCTGTACACTTTGCATGGACAATTATATCACTATCAATTCTAAGTGGCAACTTGTTAATCTTACAAATGAGGAAATTGAGGTACAAAGAGAGATGCTTGTCCTAGGAAATTCAGCTGGTCCATGGAAGGATAAATGAATAAGACATCTGTTCTAGTTTGCTAGCTGCCAGAATGCAACACACCAGAGACAGATTGGCTTTTAATAAAAGGGGATTTAGTTCATTAGTTCCTCAGAGGAAAGGCAGCTAACTTTCAACTGAGGTTCTTTCTTACGTGGGAAGGCTTGGGGTGATCTCTGCTGGCCTTCTCTCCAGGCCTCTGGGTTCCAGCAACTTTCCCCAGGGTGATTTCTTTCTGCATCTCCAAAGGCCTGGGCTGAGCTGCGAGTGCTCAGATGAGGTATGCTGAGCTGCTTGGGTTGTGCTACGTTGAGCTCTCTCATTTAAGCACCAGTCAATTAAATCAAACATCATTCATTGCAGCAGGCACACCTCCTAGCCGACTGCAGATGTAATCAACAACAGATGAGGTTCACATGCCATTGGCTCATGTCCACAGGAACAGAACTAGGCACCTTCACCTAGCCAAGTTGACACCTGAATCTAACTACCACAACATCTAAATGTCTTATTTAAAAATTATATCTGCTATTCTTATCTAACTATGAAGTTACCTACCTGCTGAATTTTAAATCAAATTTACATATACCAGAATTTATATTAAAATAAAATTATCTGACATTTCTTTAGTGACAAAATTTTCTTAAATTCTGTTTGAGACTAGGTATTTAAAAGACTTCATTATAATCTACTGCATTTAGAAAAAAAGTATATCATTAAAAAAAACTTATCTGTGGTTTTAACATTTATAGGATGAGGACGTTTGGACTAAATAAATTGTAGGGCCCTCTTTGTCCCATTGTTTTAGGAACTGTGACTATTTTGAATCTGCTTGATAAAGACAATTTCCTTATTTGGCTTTAGATGTTAATCTTTATCTAGAGCATAGCCATTTGAAAATCTATTGTTCCACTGAATTTCTGAAGCGACCAGAGAAAAAGTTCAGGTGTTTAAGTGGATTGTATCCAGTTGCAAGCTCCTCTTGGCAGAATTGAAGATTCTGTGAGAGTGACATACATCCCTTCCATATACAATGAGTAGTTTAAAAAAGCATCTTTTTTTGATGTTTTGAACCTGAATGAGCCCCATTTTAATCATGTTTGTTGATTTTTAAAATATAAGGACATTTTGGCTAACATGACAGAGAAGAGGAAAGAGCGGCATGAATGAGATAATCTGGCTAAATTGGTGAATTACAGGATGGATTAAATAGATGATTGTCAAATGTAGACAGGTCATAACCCTTTCTGCATCCACTATTCACTGCATTTTCTTGTTAAGGTTTTTTTTAATGCTTTGACTCTTCTTGAATGATATAATCTTATTTATTATTTTTATCTTCCTTAGAGTTTGCTTTTTTACCACATAACTTAGAGGTACTCTTCTTGTGCTATGGATGTATGCATGTCTGTGTGTGAGTGTGTGTGCTTATATATATAAATATATATAAATATATACACATATACATTTTTCCACCTAAATATATCTTTTTCTTAACCTTTGTGGAGATTTGATAAAGTAGCCAGGAAAAACAAAGGGATAATAGCCTAGGTAGGGCTTGATAGATTTGTAGATTTCCAGTATCCTGGAGTTTTGCACAAATAGTACAAAAAATATGGCTGACTTCAGACACAAAATATGCTCAGTGGATCAGCTCCTTTTCCTTCTTTCCTTCCTTCCTAATAAACACTATGCTTTACGTAGACAAATGATTCCAATTATTTTTTACATATCTGTTGTTGGACTGACAGTGTCATTATTTTAGATTGTGATAAAACTTTCATCTTACATTGATTTGATATATGATAATTATATGGAATCTATTTACCAGGCTAATTATTTATTCATCTGTGTTCTATTAATTTCAGGTGCTATGGAAAGAAAAAGTCATTCGCTTCCTTTGATTAATATACAGTAAAGCAACAAGCACCACATCAGTTCATTCTTCCTTCACACTCAGATATGGTTAATATTTATGGGTATTTATTCATTCAGCACACACCATTGATGGTGTGAATGAACAGATTCTAATGGGTCGTGAGAACTAGCATTATGATGTTTTTGATACTTATTATGGGAGATAAATGTTTTTAAAATATTGTTATAATTACGTAGAACTTGAAATGAATCCTGCTTCTAGCTTCCTTAATATATAACATTCCTATATATATGTATGTTATTTTATTGCAGTATAGAGTAGAAATGATAGGCAGTATGGTTCCAATATTTGTTTTCTTTGTGGAAAGGTTCTATTCATTTCAGTAAAATTATAGGTAAGACATCTTTTATTCTAGAAATTTTTAGTTCTTACAATGTCTGCTTTAAATAATTTTCTAATTTTTATCAATTGTAACACTTTGCAAATATTTATTACACACCTACCAAAAGATATTGTAATCAGATTGATATCTGTTCTATTTGTTAGCTGCCAGAATGTAATATACCAGAAACAGAATGGCTTTTAAAAAGGGGAATTTAATAAGTTGCTAGTTTACAGTTCTAAGGCTGAGAAAATGTCCCAATTAAAACAAGTCTATAGAAATGTCCAATCTATTGCATCCAGGGAAAGATACCTTGGTTCAATAAGGCCGATGGAGTTCAGGGTTTCTCTTTCAAGTGAGAAGGCACATGGCGAACACAGTCAGGGCTTCTCTCTCATCTGGAAGGGCACATGGCAAACATGGCGCCATCTGCCAGCTTCTTTTCCTGGCTTCTTGTTCCTTGAAGTTCCCCAGGAGACATTTTCCTTCTTCATCTCCAAAGGTCGCTGGCTGGTGGACTCTGCTTCTTGTGGCTGTGTCGTTCTGCTCTGCTCTCTCTGAATCTCTTTCATTCTCCAAAATGTTTCCTCTTTTCTAGGACTCCAGAAACTTATCAAGACCCACCCAAATGATTGGAGACATGTCGTCACCTAATCCAGTTTAACAGCCACTCTTGATTAAATCACATCTCCAGGGAGATGATCTGTTTATAGTTTCAAACATACAGTATTGAATAGGGATTATTCTACCTTTATGAAATGGGATTTTGATTAAAACATGGCTTTTCTAGGGGACATACATCCTTTCAAACCAGCACAATATCCAAAGGTTAATGACTGGTTTTCTATAGGCCATATTTATTCAAATGGCCATTTTGTTTGGTGTGAGGAAAAAAAAATGCAAAAACAAAAGGTATTATGAAACTGTATGTCAAATTCAGAGAGAGAGAAATAAAAATACATGCCTGGGAAAGATAAAGCAGGAAAATATATGTATAGCTCACCAAAGCTATATAAAATAGAAAATAAAGATTGACATATTACAAAATGCCAAAGCTCAGTAGGTGAGAATTATCTCATGATAGGTAGTTATAAAATAGCAATTCAGAACTTAAGTCTAACAAAATAAAATGGCATCTTGTTTTAAATATTTTAAAGGAAAATATGTTGCTATATTTTATCAGATAGTTTCATTAATTGGGACAATAAGCATAAGAGAATGCTGAACTAAAGTTATATTAATTCAATCTTCAAAACTCAACCAATGTACAGACCTCCAATCTGGAATAATGGAAATGTTTTGGTAATGGGTGGTGGTGATGGTAGCATGACAGTGTGAACATAATTAATAGCACTGAAATATGTATCTGAATATGGAGGAAATATCATATTGTATATATGGTAATAGGATAAATTTAAAAAAAATCTATGAAGCTGTACTATACAAACAGTGAGCCCTAAATTAAACCATGGACTACAGTAAATAAACAATTATAAAAATATGCTTTCATCAAATTGTAGCAAATGTACCAATCCAATGCAAGGTGTTAATAATAGGGTGTTATAGGGGAATCTTGTATTTTATGCATGATTTTTCTGTAAACCCACAATTTCTCTAAAAAACAAAACAAAACCAAAAGACAGTGAACAAAAAAAACAAACAAAAAACTCAACCTCCCTAAAAGATCAGTGTATTCAGTGAGGAGGAACCCTAGTTAACTCACATATTGATGCTGATTGTGTAATACTTTAATGCAGAATAATTTTCTAGTTCTATTCAATTATGTGACAGTTGATAAAGCTGAGTTCTTGCACCATGAGAGCATTTGCCCCATCACACATTGCACTGATCTAACTCTCTGTCTTGGTTCCTCCCATCCTATTGAATTGGTCTCTAGTCTGCTAAGTGGGATTGTACTCTATGGTCATAAAAGTCAACTCATGGGGTGGGCCACGGTGGCTCAGTGGAAGAGTTCTCACCTACTGTGCCGGAGGCCTCGATTCTATTCCCGGTGACTGCCCAGGCAAAAAAAAAATCAACTCATGAAAATATGAAAATATTAAATGAACCCCTGTCAAATGAAGGAGGAATTGAAATTGTGGAAAAGCAAATGCTAGGTCAGTATACATGTCATATGGCTCTAGTGATGACCAGAGATTTTAGCTCAAACAAATAATTTGATCTCATAATGATTTTGAGGATCCTCCTTATTGAACGTTCTAATTCCCCATGCTATTCATTCATTCATTTGAATTTTTAGCTACACACACACTCTCTTACACACACACTACACTAGGATTATTCTAGACAAACTTAAAGGCCTTGTAGTCTTTCATGCTATCAGCATATAAATGATAAAATTTGGTTGTAAGAACTACCACCAAGAAAAGAGTACATCAAACTGGGGAAGGGGGATGGAAATTGGGCACAGTGGTTAAGAGCCTGAGTTACAATCTCATATTCAACTGTATTCAATTCGCCCTCCACTATGTTTTAGCTATGACCTTGGGCAAATCACGTCCTTAAACATTAGTCTCCTCAACGGTAGAGTAGAGATAATAATACATATCTCAAATGATTAAATAAGATATACTGGATGCAAAATGATCAAAAATGTTATTATTAATAATTTTAAATCCAAATATTTTCTGAAAATAAACATGCATTATTTCTAATTAAGCACTATTTTCTCCACCCAAATTATAACCAATTTATAGAAACATACCAAGTTCTGTTATTTATGAAATATATGATTCATATTAACCCTAGATGGGCTGGTTTGAAAGGATGTATGTACCCTAGAAAAGCCATGTTTTAATCAAAATCCCATTTCGTAAAGGTAGACTAATCCCTATTCAATACGGTATGTTTGAAACTATAAACAGATCATCTCCCTGGAGATGTGATTTAATCAAGAGTGGTTGTTAAGCTGGATTAGGTGACGACATGTCTCCACCCATTTGGGTGGATCTTGATAAATTTCTGGAATCCTATAAAAGAGGAAACATTTTGGAGAATGAGAGATTCAGAGTGAGAAGAGCAGAAAGACACAGCCACAAGAAGCAGAGACCACCAGCCAGCGACCTTTGGAGATGAAGAAGGAAAATGCCTCCCGGGGAGCTTCATGAAACAGGAAGCCAGGAGAAGAAGCTGGCAGATGGCGCCATGTTTGCCATGTGCCCTTCCAGATGAGAGAGGAACTCTGACCATGTTCACCATGTGCCTTTCCACATGATAGAGAAATTCTGACTGTGTTTGCCATGTGCCCTTCCACTTGAGAGAGAAACCCTGAACTTCATTGGCCTCCTTGAATCAAGGTATCTTTCTCTGGATGCCTGTGCTTGGACATTTCTATAGGCTTGTTTAATTGGGACATTTTCTCAGCCTTAGAACTGTAAATTAGCAACTTATTAAGTTCCTCTTTTTAAAAGCCATTCTGTTTATGGTATATTGCATTCTGACAGCTAGCAAACTAGAACACTAGGCATGCTTTAGTATCGACATATTTAAAGAGGCACACCCATATCATATCATGCACACACACACGCACACACACACGTTACAACTAGAACCATTTTCTTTTATAAAGTGTGGAACTGAAAGAATATCCATTTTGATTTTATTCACAAAATATGCATTGATGTGGTAGAGCACTGTAATTTTGTGAGCGATTCACATTTGGGGCTTTTGTCATGGAAGTGAAATGCCTTTCTTTCCCAAATTACCTCTCCAGCAATGCCTTGTAAAACCTTATAACCTGCTTTTGAGGGTGATGTAGTTGATTTTAAAAATTAGGCTACTGCTTTTAGTTTAGCCAGGATAATATGGTTTTATATTTAGTACAAATACAAATTATCTCTTAATTTCTTGACCTGCTGCTTCCATTAAAAAGTCAACGAAATGCCTTGAAAATATTAATCAGAGGATTAGAATTAGGAAGAGGTAGTATAATTATTAGCTTTATCACTATTTTACTCACTGTCTTTAAGACTCACTAATAGATATTCTAGAAGGCTGAGGCTTCGTCTAAGGACAACTATATTCTAAATTTTTTTAACAAAACACATGGCTAATTTGGTGAAAAAAATTATGCCGATCAGCTTTACTGAAATAGCTACCCAGATTAGGCCAAACAACAAAGTCAGTAGTGTTTGGAGATGAAATTATAGTTTAAATAAGAGTTTTCAGTTTAGTGTTTTATTCAAAATGCATATTCCTGGACTCCACCCTGACCTGGTGAGTCAGAATTTCTTAGAGGAGTTCCTAAGAACTTGAGATTTCTTGATCTCAGAGTAAAGCTTGAGACACTCTGGCTTAAACTACACAATGATATTCAAGTGCAAAGGAGCACTGTGTGGGAAAGCAGGGAAAAGCTTTAGATTGTAATTGAAAAATGAGGACTGGTCTTGGTTCTGCCCCTTGCTGATTGTTTGGTCTTGTATAATCATTTAACCTCCCTGAACATTTATTTCTTCGCTTTTACCCTTTGGGGCCGTTGTAGGAAGAAAATACGCTAGTAAACAGGAAAGCAGTTTGTAATTTGTACATTGCCATACAAATATGAGGTGTTATAATATTATTGTTGTATTGTTAATGCTAACTTCTTAAATAATAATCCAAGTGATCCCATATCACTGTACAGCTTAACCTTTCTTTTCCTGTATAGCTTAATATTTTCAAAAAATCACCTCAATGTCAAAATAAAAGTTGCACCTATTGAGGTAGAAGTCAAGTGGCAAAGACAGCTTAGTTGAAGCCAGCATCTCAAGTCTGAGTGGGATTTAAATTGATCTGAGTAGATGGGAGCAGCATTCTGGGGCAAAGTGGAATTCAATAATAAGCAGTAGGGAGGTATATTTACAGAGAAGTTAAATTGCTTTGGGAGGAGATGGAAAATGAGTGCCTTTGCCCTAATATGCTTAATAAAGGTCTAGGAGCCATAAGGATAACCAGCTACATAAAAATCAGAAATGGAGTGTCACAGTTGCACAGTAGAATGAGCCCTGGAATGCATGAAAGAAAATCAAAGCCCAGCTTCTCATTCTTTCATTTCATACCCAGATAAGGTGAGACTTTTCTAGGCACTGAATTCAGCTCTGTGCCTCTTCTTCTAAAGCACTTGTGAAAAATAAAATTAGGGGATAAGCATGAATGTAACTGAAATTTTGAAGAGTATAACCTTTGTTCAAAGGCTCAAAGGCTAGAGGAGAGAAAATGAAGAAACCCTATAGTGACTATTTTCCTGTTACTTAAGGGTGAGCCTGAAATGTCAGAATGCTGCACAAGAAAAGGGTCATTCCCATCACCCTCCATATTTCCTGAAATATCATGAGCCCTCCATTCAATCATTCATTTGATAGATATTTCTGGAATACTTTTTAAAGTACTAGGTGCTGTGCTAAGTAGATACTGGAGGTATAAGAAAGGGCAAGACAGAAGTGACTCAAGACACATGCAGTTCCTGCTTTTATGAAGCTTACAGCCTAACTGTCCCATGCCATAGGTGCCTACTGTTGATTGTCATCGACAGCAACAGCAATGATTCCCCTTCCTATAGCCACCCCTTTGCAATGCAGCTCTGCAGCTCCTCCCATCCATAAGTGGAATCTTTTTTTCCTTGGATCTGGACTGACATGGTGACTTAACCAATAGGAAGTACAGAGGTGATGTTGAGCCAGTGCTCAGCCTATGCCTCAAGAAGCTTTCCTCTCTTTTTATTTCTTGGACCCCTGAAGCTTGAGAACAAGCAGAAACCAATGTGCTAGAGATGAGCCCATATGGAAGCAAGCTAGTCTTTCTGACGCCATCCTGGATTAGCCAGCTAACAGCTGATCCATAGTGGTTCACAGAGTGAGATCAGCCAAGACCAGAAAATCTGTCCAGCCAGGTCCAGTCCAACTTAAATGATCTATAGAACTGTATAATCTCAAGGATTGTTGTTTCAAACTACTCAGTTTTGGACTAGTCTGGAAGGCAGCAAAAGCTACCTGAACTGTCTTGACCATGGAGGTATGACTCAAAGTGAATTTCAGGAACAGAGTTTCCTCATATGGCTTATCAAATTACCTTTATTACTGCCAAATCTCCACTTCATTTTGCGCTGTGTGGACATGTTCTCAGTTTACAGTTGTCAGAACACAGACACCCTGGGAAGGATTGATATTGGATCTCTGATCTGCAGAATATGAAGTTGACTAATGTGCTTGGAATGAGACATATAATTGATTTCTTGAAAAAAATACAAATACATAAACACAATATAAACCTCTATAACCAGTACAAACTCCACACAGGCAGTTGAAAAGTAATGCATTAGCTTTGTTTCCTAATGTGACTGCTCAGGACATTAAAAAAATTAATAAAACAAAAACAAAAGCATTTGTCAGATGCTGAATCTGTACGATTAATCATATATGTGCTATAAATAAAGTCTCTGCTTTATCCTAAAAGTCATTTCATTATTTCGATACGATATTGAAACTATCACCAAAGCTTATGTGATTGTTCCAGATGTCTGTGTGTCACTGCCTTCACCCTAACAATGACACGTAAGTGGAGATTAGTAAAAGGTACTTTTGATCTATCTTAATTTTCAAACTGTCAGAGTGTCTTTTCCTTTTCTCCTGGCAGCCTCTCTTCTCTGTCTGGCTTTCCCAGCTGAGCATTTTGGGAAAACAGCCAACTCCAAGGCTAATGTGTTTCTGCTGTTATCTGACACTGATGGTGCTCCATGGAGGCAGCAGTGATGATAAACCCTAATTGGATATGTTTTTAAAGCAAACCTTTTAGTTACTTAGAACAGAACTGCTCTGATTAGCTTCTCTTCTCTATTTGGCTGTGCAACCACCACACTAATGTGAAAATGTTGGATGTGGAAAAGAGTCAAAGGCAAGTGTCAGGGCCACTGAAGGACAATCATATTGAAGACCGGAGAACTGCCCCAGCAGCCTGGTTGGAAGCTGTGCTTACAGGACAGCAGGCAAGAAAAGGAATGGCAGAGATCCTTGGATGTGACGAGAGACACCTGCCAATGTCAAGGTCACTACCAAACAGCTGTGCCCCAAAGAGCGTGGGACAAGAGGATAGTTATGGCGAGGCATTTAAGGAGAAAGAGTCAGTACTTTAAATGGCCATTGGATTCAAATATTTTAACCCCAGTTTAGGACTGGGAGTTCTCAAGTGCATTCTTCATACACTGTCCTCATATTTGAGAAAATTGACTTAATTCTCTCCCCTCTTTAAGTTTGATAGTTGCTGAAGAAGAAGAGAGTTTTGTAATGGAGTAGGTTTAAAGCCCTTGATATGGTCAAAAAAAAATTATAGAAAAGAAGACAGACTGAAAAATATTTCTCTCTGGCTTTTATTTCATAATGGAATTAGAAGAGAGACATAATAAGTTAGTGATTTCCCTTTGGTTGGACGTGGGTCTGCCATCATTACGTCATATTCTCCAGGGGACATGAGTTCCTGTGTTCATTTAGCATTATTTAATCTCAGGGGTAAGAGAATCAATGGCCCCTGTGGCAGACCTGTCTAGACTATATTACACTATGCCTCTGGTAAATAAGAAAAGATGAGCCTGTGCTGGGGTGGGTGGTGGCACTCGGGAGCAGGGAGGGGCAGTGGGATGGAGCCTGGAGAAAGGGAGGACACAGTCTATCCTGTGGTAGCTAAGCCCTGCCTCTGGCCTCTGGTAGACTTTGCTTTGTAGTCCTCTTTACAGAGGATCCCTGCCCCAGAAGTCCTGTCCCTGAGTCTTGGAAACTTTATCCAAGGTTCTGACTCCAGGATTCATTTCACAGGAAAATTGTATTTGATTTCTGTTTTAAAACTATGCAAAGGGTGTGATTTTAGCTGCTGGCACCAACATTTGAAAATTTACTTCCTCAATTTAACATTAGTAACTAAGTAATATGTTTGATTTACTTTATAGGGCAGGTTCCAAAGTTTGCAAATTAGTGACTTAACAAGGGTAATATTAAGTTGGAGATAACTTTTCTTTTCTCTCCCTTTTTGGATTTCCCACATGATTCTAATATTGTGTGCAAACCTTGAATCTCCCATGCAGACCCCCATATGTCCTCTTTTGTGTTTAGGGAATACATCTTCCAATAAACGGTCACTCCTGTGATATTATGACACACTAGTGTGATGACTATTAAACAATTAATTTAACTCTAAAAACTAATATTTTTGATGTTTGCTCTACAGTTCTGGCATCAAAATTTACAAACCATTGGCTTAGCAAAACTAGGTTTGGCCATGCTTTTTCTTTTCTCCTTTGCCATGCCATTGATTTGATGGCCACAGCTGATAGCCATCATCATAGTGGGCTGGGTACTGACTTTTTTTTCCTTAACCCCAGAACCAGGACAGGGATGGCTTTTGAGAGAAGCAGTAGGGATTTTGGAGTGATATGCATGAAATGCCTAACATCCTTGGAGAAAAATGAGATGGAATGAGATCACTTCTACAAGTAATAAAATCATTACTTTTGCATAGACAGAAGATAATAAAGATAGTGATTTTTAACTGCTTGATAGATTTCAATTGGTGTATCTCTATAGCTAAATGAATTCACAGTCAAATATATAGAGCTCAATTTACATATCAAGGCTCTTCTCTGACACTAAGATCAGAATTTGCTCTCCTCCTCCTTCCATTCTCATGCTGAACCTCTCTCTCCTAGACACTAGATCTCCTCTAGAAGATTAAAATCCTAGATTGGTAATAAGTTCTATAATATTTATGTCATCCCCGGTAGGTATAGCTAACTCTAGAAGCTGCATACCTGATGGTTAGTTCTGTCCACTGTATTGGCGGTGGAAGGATGGTCTCTGGTGTTCTGACGAATTCGAGTGGAGTTTTGTTGCTCAATGGTGGAGGAAGTTGGGATACAGAACTCTCTGAAGCATCGTTTGAAGTTTTCATCCAGAAATGCATAAAGGACCGGGTTCAGGCAACTGTTTGTGTAACCTAGAGCAATGCAGAAGTGCCAGGATACTGTCTGGAAAGTAGTTTCTGGGATGGTGATCAAAGCTTTGATGATGACATAAATGTGAATGGGGGTCCAGCAGACGATGAATACAGCCACAACCACCAACACCATCCTGGTGATTCTCCGCAGGTTCCTGTCCTTTTCTTTGGAGCCAGAGAGCATGCGGACACTCTTGAGACGTAAAATCATCAGCCCATAGCACACGGTGATGATGAGGACAGGCATGATGAAGGCAAAGATGAAGACACAGATTTTCAGCAGATTTTCCCAGTACCAAGTTGGGTGAGAGAATGTTAGTGTGCAGTCTATGGAACCTAGAAGAAAAGGATTATAAAGAGGTATTATCAGCCACATTTGATGATGTTATTAAATATTAGAATTTCTGTATTGCTCCCTATATATAGCCTTGACCAGAGCTATCTTAAGGCTATCATTACACAACCCAGTAAAGAAAGATTAAAGAAGTTGTAGAAGAAAGTCAGTTTTCTGCTGATTATCAGGGAACGTTACCTTTAATTTTTTTTTCAATTTCCCACTTAGCTGTCCATCTTGATTACATTAATTTTTATTCAGTTAACATATATGAGCCTCTCAACATGAACAAGACCTTCTGTGAGGTTTATGTTGATATAAAAACTATAACCACTGTCCAAAGATTATAAGAGTTTCCAGCTAATGGATAGTTTCACTTCACTCTATGATGGGTAATTCATCATTCTGATATGAGGTCCAGAAAGACAAATCTGTCACATATTAAGCCACTTGGAATTAAAAGAAAAAGATTGAACACAGTAATTGTTGAGTTTAAGTTCTAATTACTCCTGGGAGAGCTATGTTTTTATTTGCACACCATTTTGATGTTGTAAATGCAGAGAAATCAGGGACAAATAGATTATATAGTCTCTTTAAAATGTTTAATGGGCTTAAAATGACTGAGAAAACATTCTCAGTGTGAAAAATTCAAATGCATTTTGCTTAGAAGAGAATAATTATAATTACAATTTGACTGAGATATTGGACTGCTCTACAAATTCTTTTTGGCTTATGACATTCCCAGTGCATTGTGCTGTGAACTCTCTCCGTCACTCAGGCCTGCACCTTTACTCACCATGCCTATATTTTGTTGTTGCCATGAACATCACAGGCAGACCAATGGCTGAAGAGAGGATCCAGTTGCAAACATTGACAATTTTAGCATTGCGGGGAGTACGGAAATCCAGGGCCTTGACGGGGTGGCACACTGCGATGTAACGATCAACACTCATGGTGCAAAGGGTGAAAATGCTGGTGAACATATTGTAATAGTCTATGGAGATCACTATCTTGCAGAGGATGGTTCCGAATGGCCATGTTCCCATCAGGTAATTCACACTCTGGAAGGGCAGGGTACTCGTCGCTAAGGCATCTGCCAGAGCAAGGTTGAAAATATAGATGTTGGTAGCTGTCTTCATTTTGGTGTATCTATGAGATGAAGGTAGAACAATGAGAGAGTCATTTAGAGGGACTGTGGTAGATCAAATCATGTACCCCAGCAAAAGACACCTTCTTAATGTTAATCCATATTCCTTTGGGTGTAGACGCTTTTGTAAATAAGACCTTTGAAGATATATTGTCAGTAACAGTATGGACTGACTTATAAATAGGGTCTTTTAAGATCCTATTTAAGTGTGTCCAAATTGAATCAGGGTGGGCCTTAATCCATCTTACTGGAGTCCTTTGTAAACAAAAGAAATTCAGATGCAGTTAGTCAGAGATGGTCACAAGAGATGATCAAGAACATCGTCACATGACTGAGGCAAAGAAGCAAGCCAAGGAACCCCAAGGATGGTGCCAAGCCGGCACCTGAATGCTATAGATTCTGGGAAAAGCCTGGCTTGTCAACCCTTTGATGTTGGACTTCTGGCCTTCAAAACAAGACAATAAATGCTTGTTGTTTAAGCTGACCCATTGTTGTATTTGTCATAGCAGCCCTAGAAGACTAATATAGAAACTGGTATGAAATATTGGTAGCTTGCAATAATGAAAATGTGCATGGACTAGTGGAAAACATTTGAGATTGGATATAGAGGGATTCTTTTCCAGTACTAGCTTGGCTATTTATAAGCATGTGCCTATGGGCTAAATGTATAATTTCGCTAGCTATCAGTTTTCTTGTCAGTAAAATGGGCATAATAATCACTACCATACTGGTTTACTGAGTTCTTTTTATGTGCCAGCCACAGTGAAACAAGTGTTAGACATGGGGACTCAATTAGTAGAGGCAGACACTAGATGATAATTCATAGATATATGAGAAAATTTCAGGTATATAGACATAGTTAAAATTATGAGCAATGTAATAGTGTAAGAGTATATATACATACATTTGTATATATCTGCTTATATACATGTATACACAGATAAAAACACACATGCATATGAACACACAGATTATTATGGGGGCATGGAGATGAGGTACCTAGCCCAGAATAAGGCAAGGGAAATAGGAAGAGTAAGACAAGGAAAGCATCCTGGTACGCCCAAATTTAATCTTAAAGCATAAGTATGATTATGAGTTAGCCTGGTAGGAATAGGTCATTCCAGACAGAGAGAAAACCCAAACAAAGGCTCAGAGCTGAAATACCATGATGTGTGTTTGGCACTGCTAATGGTGACACCCCATTTGGGAATGGCAATGTATCTGATAGAGAAGATTATAGACATCGGATCATGGAGGGACTTGTATGCTATGCTAAGAAGATAACACTTTGCCTAAGCCATAATGGGAAAGAAAAGGTTTTCTGTGGTGTTTTAATTTTTTTAAAATAGCTTTTACAGAGGAATAAAATACGTACAAATAAACTGTACAAAAGTAAAGTGTGCAGTTTGATAAATTTTGACATATGTATACGTCTATGAAAGCATCACTGTAACACTGTAATCAATATCAAGGAACAGCAAACTGTTAGGCTCACTGCCTGTTGCGGTAAAATTTTATTGGACACAGCCACACCCATTTGTTTCTATTTTATATATGTCTATTTTGATGCTACAGTGGCAGAGGTGAGTAGTTGTATTGGAGATCACATGGCTTACAAAGCCTAAAAATTTATTATGTGGTCTTGTAGGAAAAAAAAAATCCACCCTCTGAGCAAGATAATAAACATATCAACCTTTCCAAGTTCCCTTGTGTAGCTCTTCAATTTTTCCTTCTTGCCCCCCGCCCCCGCCTGGACCCCCACCTTACTCCCAGCAATCACTGATCTTGATCTTCTTTTAGTCATACAGGTTAGTTTGCATTTTATGGAATTTTATATAAATAAAATCATTCAGTATGCGCTCTTTCTCATCTTAATTCAGTCAACGTAATAATTGTGAGATTTGTTGATTTGTCTACAGTTTGTCTTCTTGCAATTGTCTCAGTTTCACTTTTTGGTTTTCAAAGCTCTATTATTAGGAGCATAAATGTGGATTTTTTTTGTCCATTTTATCAATATGAAAATAACTTCGATATCCTGAAAATATAATTTTCTCTGAAATCTACTTTGTTCAGATATTAAGAGAGCCACTCCGGCTTTCTTTTGATTGATATAAGCACACTGTATATTTTTATCCTTTTGCTTAAAACCTATTTACATCCTTATGACTAAACTTGTTTATTGTAAGCAGCATCATTTTGGGTCTTGATTTTTTTATTCAATTTGACACTCTGTCTTTAATTGAGGTGTTTAAACCATATACATTGAATGTGATTCTTGCTATGCTTGGATTTAAGTCTACCACCTTGCTATTTTACTTGTTCCATCTGTTGTTTTTTCCTTTATTGATTTATTTCTGCCTTAATTTCAATAATTGAATATTTTTTTTGTGATTCCATTTTGTCTCCTTTGTTGGCTTCCTAGCTATGACTTTTGTTGCATTATGTTAATGGTTGTGTTAGGTTCATCGTACACATCTTTAACTCATCACACTCTAAATCCAGGTGATATCTTACTACTCTATGCATAAGAATAAAAATATAGGAATTTTACAATAGTTTCCTTCCATTTCTTCCCCCCGCTATTGTTGCTATACAGTTTACTTCTACATATAAGTTCCATGATACCTCGTAATGTTTTTATTTTAGACAGTTATCTTTTAAATAGATTTAATAGAAAAAAGTGTTGCCATTTCTGGTGTTCTTCATTCCTTTGTGAAGATCCTGATTTCTATCTGGTTATTTTCCTCTGTTTGAAGCACTTCCTTTAATATTTATTCTTCTCCACGTCTATTAGTGAGCACTTTCAGCTCTTGAATTTTTGAAAAAGTCTTTATATTTTCTTTTTTTTTAAAACTTTTTAATTGTATAATATAACATATATAAAAAGCTAGGAAAGAAAAAAAGCATAGTTTTCAAAGCACACTTCAACAAATAGTTATAGGACAGATCCCACAGTTTGTCATGGACTACCATACCATCATCTCAGATTTTTCCTTTTAGCTGCTCCAGAATACAGGAGGCTAGAAGGAATATTATTTTATCATCACAATTGACTTTTTTTGTGCATGTGAAAAAAACCCATATATACAAAAAAGCAGTGAATTTCAAAGCACAGCCCAACAATTAGTTATAGAACAGAGTTTTGGTGTGGGTTACAATTCCACAATTTTAGATTTTTACTTCTAGTTACTCTGAGAGACTAGAGACTAAAAGAAATATCAATTTAATGATTCAGTAATCATATTCATTTGTTAAACTCTACCTTCGCTGTGTAACTCCACCATCATTTTGATCATTCTATCTCACTCTTTAGGGATATTTGGACTATGGCCACTCTAACTTTTTCATGTTGGAAGAGGCTGTCAATATATGGGGTAGGGAGATGGAACTAGTTGATGTTCTGGAGAGGCTGGGCCCCCCTAGGTTTCAGGACTTACCTGGTCCAGGGACCCATCTGGAGGTTGTAGGTTCCTGGAAAGTTACTCCAGTGCACGGAACCTTTGTAGAATCTCATATATTGCCCTAGGTGTTCTTTATGATTGGCTGGAATGGTTTTGGTTGGGGGTTGGCAAGGTACTATAAGGTAGCAATGTCTAACTGAACCTTGAATAAAAGTGACCTCCAGAGTAGCCTCTCAACTCTATTTGAACTCTCTTAGCCACTGATACCTTATTTGTTACACTTCTTTTCCTGCTTTTGGTCAGGATGGAATTGTTAATTCCATGGTGCCAGGGCTGGACTCATAGCTCAGAGTCATCTCCCTCACTGCCAGGGAGGCTTTCAGCCCTGGATGTCATGTCCCACATAGTGGGGAGGGCAATGATTTCACATACAGAGTTGGGCTTAGAGAAAGTGAGGCCACATCTGAGCAACAGCAGAGGTCCTCCAGAAGTAACTCTTAGGCATACCTATAGGTAGGTTAAGCTTCTCCGCTACATACATAAGCTTCAAAAGAGTAAGTCTCAAGATCAAGGGCTTGGCCTATTGATAGGGGTGTCCCTAATGTTTGATGCAGTATCAGGGGATTCCCCAGTGGTAGAGTTTAATAGTTGCATATTTTTTCTCCCATCCCTCAAGGGACTTTGCCAATACTTTTATGATTATCTACTTCATATATTCTAGGATGTATCCAGGCATTACATTAAGCTGTACAGGATTAAAGGCCCTCATTCTTATTCTGGGCTCCCTGTGTTTTGATTGTTCAAATGAGTTATCCAGACTGGTTGAATTAGATTATGTGCTACAGGAAATTTAGGTTCCGTGCAACAGGAAATTTAGGTTCCGGACAGAATAAAAACCTTTCTTCCTTTGGTCTCAAAGAGTAGGTGTGGTTGTAAAATATAGACAATGTCTTCCTTACCCCTGTGTTCTGAATTCTCTTAATCCTAACCTGACTGGCTTCATTCTTATCTCTGAATACAAGGCTATACATATATAAAACAGCCTCTTAAAATCCAGAAACAATACCACTCCGGAATAAATATGTCTGCTGTAAGAATTTACAATCTAGGCTCCTGTTTTCTTATAAGCATTTTCTAAAGGAGACCATAGAATAATTGTTCTTTCATTTCTGGCTTCATTCGCCTCACCAAATGTGCCACGGGTTCATTCACATCGTTGCAAGACTCATGACTTCGTTCCTTTTAGTAGCAGCACAGTATTCAATTGTATATATTTACCATCGTTCACCAATCTACTTCTCAGTGCATACTTCAGCCACCTGCATTCATTAGGCATCATGTATAATGTCCAAAGTCCGCAGTCCATCAACACTCTCAAGTTTAGATAATTTTATTGCTCCCAAGAGAAAGATAATCAATAGACATACCCTCACCAAATAGGAAATCTAAACCTTTCTTTAGCTCTTGTCCTTCCTACATTATTTACCCCAGCTGTTGCTGTGGTAGTGCTGATTTTCATGTTACATATAGCCCATAGCATGCAATAGCAGCTTTCCCTCTGTACCTTGAACTTAAACACTTTTTGTACATGAATTATACTTTTGAAGTAGTTCTTGCAAGCACTTATTTATATTTCTAGTGTTAATCAATGAGACACATAGATCTATACGACCCCTTTCAATGATGTTCACCTCCAATATGGTTATATTAATTATAGACCTACTAGAGAATAGATAGAAGGCTGCAATCTATTCCCTTATATTTGAGTTCAACCTCTTTTAGCTAATTGTTCACCCATCTCTAGCTTCTATGTATCTCTAAATCCCCTCTATTCTGTATTATAAGACTCTAATTTTACCTCTACCATAATCATAAAAGTGGAGTCATACAGTATCTATCCTTTTGTGTCTGGCTTATTTCACTCAGCAGTATGTCCTCAAGGCTCTTCCATCTAGTCATGTGCTTCAGGACGTCATTTTGCCTTACTGCTGCATAATATTCCATTGTGTGTATATACCTCATTTTGTTAATCCACTCTTCTGTTGATGGGTACTTGGATTGTTTCCAATTTTTGATGATTGTGAATAATGCTGTTATGAACATCGGTGTGCACATGTCTGTTTGTGTCACTGCTTTCAGCTGTTCTGGATATATACCAAGTAGTTCTACTGCTGGCTCATAGGGCAACTCGATATTTAGTTTCCTAAGGAACCACCAAACTGTCTTCCATAGGAGCTGTACCATTATACATACCCACCAGCAGTGTGTAAGTGTCCCAATTTCTCCACATCCTCTCCAACATTTGTAGTTTCCTGTTTGTTTAAAAGCAGCCATTCTAATAGGTGTGAGGCGATATCTCATTGTAGTATTGATCTGCATTTCCCTTATAGCTAATGAAAATGAGTATCACTTCATCTGCTTTTGAGGTATCTGTATTTGGTCTTCAGAAAAATGCCTATTCATGTCTTTAGCCCATTTATAATTGGATTGTTTGTTCTTTTGTTGTTGAGGTGTATGATTTTTTTTTTATATATACAGGATATCAAACCCTTGACTGATATGTGATTTCCAAATATTTTCTCCCACTGAGTTGGCTATCTCTTCATCTTTTGGACAAGGACTTTTGAGGTGCAGAAGCATTTGATTTTGAAGAGTTCCCATTTACCTATTTTCTCTTTTGTTGCATGTGCTTTGGGTGAAAAGTCTAGAAAGCTACCTCCTATTACTACGTATTGAAGATGTTCCCCTACATTTTCTTCTAGAACTACTACCACTATGGTGGTAGTTCTTATATTTAGGTGTTTTGAATTAATTTTTGAATTAATTTTTGCATAGGCGTAAGATAGGGGTCCTCTTTCATTCTCTTGGCTATTGATATCCAGTTCTTCCATGCCCAATTATTGAAAAGACTATCTTGTCCCAGTGCAGTGAATTTTGGGGGCCTTGTCAAAAATCTTTTGACCATAGATTTATTGGTCTATTTCTGTGTTCTTGATCGATCCATTGGTCAATACTTCTGTCTTCATGCCAGTACCATGCTGTTTTGACCACTGTGGCTTTATAATAAGTTTTGAAGTCAGGATGTATTAATCCTCCCAGTTTGTTTTTCTTTTTTAGGATGCTTTTAGCTATTCTGGGTCTCGTTCCCTTCCAGATGAATTTGGTAACTAGCTTTTCCAAGTCTTCAAAGTAGGTTGTTGGAATTTTTATTGGTACTGCATTGAATCTGTATATCAATTTGGGTAGAATTGACATCTTAACTGTATTTAACCTTCCTATCCATGAGCAGAGAATGTTTTTCTACCTATTTAGATCTTCTTTGATTTCTTTTAGCAATGTTATGTAGTTTTCTGTGTACAAGTCCTTTACGTCCCTAGTAAAATTCATTCCTAAGTACTTGATTTCTTTAGTTGCTATTTTGAATGGAATTTTTTCCTTAACTGAGTCCTCAGTTAGGTCATTGCTTGCATGTTCTAGTTTGCTAGTTGCCAGAATGCAATATACCAGAAACAGAATGGCTTTTTTTTTAAAAAAGGGATTTATTTCGTTAGTTCTTCAGAGGAAAGGCCACTAACTTTCAACTGATGTTCTTTCTTATGTGGAAAGATGTAGGATGATCTTTGCTGGCCTTCTCTCCAGGTCTCTGGGTTCCAACAACTTTCCCCAGGGTGATTTCTTTCTGCATCACCAAAGGCCTGGGCTGAGCTGCTGAGTGCTGAGATGAGGTATGCTGAACTGCTTGGGCTGTGCTACATTGGGCTCTCTCATTTAAGCACCAGTCAATTAAATCAAACATCATTCCTTATAGCAGACATACCTCTTAGCTGACTGTAGATGTAATGAGCAACAGATGAGGTACACGTACCATTGGCTCAGGTCAGCAGCAACAGAACGATGTACCTTCACCTTGCCAAGTTGACAGCTGAATCTAACTACCACATTGTGTATACAAACATTACTGATATTTGCATGTGAATTTTATATCCTGCCACCTTGCTGAATTTGTTTATTAGTTCAAGTAACTTTGTTGTAGGTAGCTCAGCATTTTCCAAATATAGTATCATGCCATCTGCAAATAATGAAAGTTTAAATTCTTCTTTTCCCGTTTGGATGAGTTTTATTTCTTTTTTCTGCCTGATTGCTCTAGCTAGAACTTCTAGTGCAATGTTGAATAATGGCAGTGACAGAGGGCATCCTTGTCTCATTCCTGATCTTAGGAGAAAAGCTTTCAGTCTTTCTCCATTGAGTACGATACTGGCTATCAGTTTTTAATATATGCACTTCACAATATTGAGAAAGTTATGTTTGATTCCTATCTTTTGAAGTGTTTTTATTAGAAAAGGATGTTTAATTTTGTTGCATGCTTTTTCAACTTCAATTGAGATGATCATGTGATTTTTCCCTTTCAATTTGTTAATGTGTTGTATTACATTAATTGATGTTTTTGTGTTGAAACATCATTGCATTCCTGGTATAAACCCCACTTAGTCTTGGTGTATAATTCTTTTAATGTGTTATTAGATTTAATTTGCTATTTTGTTGAGAATTTTTGCATCTATGTTCATTAAGGAGATTGGCGTGTAGTTTTCCCTTTCTTATAGCATCTTTACCTGATTTTTGTATTAAAATATTAGCTTCATAAAATGAGTTAAGTGGGAGGTACAAGGGTAGTTCAGCGGTAGAATTCTCGCCTGCCATGTGGGAGACCCAGGTTCAATTCCCAGCCCATGTACTTCCCAAAACAAAACAAACAAACAAACAAAAAACAAATTAAAAGCTAAACAAAAAAAATTCAACAAATGGTACTGCAATAAGGGGATACTCACATGAAAAAAGAATGAAATGTGACCCCTCCCCCATACAGCATACAAAAAAAAAAAAAAAGGAAAAAAATGTGTTAGGTAGAGTTCCTTTTCCCTCAATTTTTTTTGGAGAAGTTTAAGCAGAATTGTGTTAGTTACTTTTGGAATGTTTGATAAAATTCCCCTTTGAAGCCATCTGCCCCTGGGCCTTTCTTTTAGGAAGATTTTTGACGACTGATTGAATCTCTTTACTTGTGATTGGTTTGTTGAGATCTTCTATTTCTTCCTGAGTCAGTATAGCTTGTTCATGTGTTTCCATGAATTTGCCCATTTCATCTAAGTTGTCTAGTTTGTTGGCATATAGTTGTTCATAGTATCATTTTATGATTTCTTTTATTTCTTCAGGGGCTGTGGTAATACACCTCTTCTCATTTTGTTTCTTTTCTTCCTCTCTCTTCTTTTCTTTGTTAGTCTTGTCAGTGGTTGTTCTAGTTTGCTAGCTGCTGGAATGTGATATACCAGAAATGGAATGGCTTTTAAAAAGGGAATTTAATAAGTTTCTAGTTTACAGTTCTAAGGCCAAGAAAATGTCCCAGTTAAAACAAGTCTGTAGAAATGTTGAACCTAAGGCTTCCAGGGAAAGATACCTTGGTTCAAGAAGGCTCATAACATTCAGGGTTTTTCTCTTGGCTGGAAGGGCACGTAGCAAAGTCTGCTAGCTTTCTTTTCTGGCTTTCTGTTTCAATAAGCTCCCTGGGAGGCATTTTCCTTCTTCATCTCCAAAGGTCGCTGCTGGTAAATTCTCTGCTTCTTGGGGCTATGTCATTCTGCAACATTCTCCAAAATACTTCTTCTTTTATAGGAGTCCAGTAAACTAAATAAGACACACCTGGAATGGGTGGAGACACATCTCCACGTAATCCACTGATTGAGTCATATCTCTATGGAGATAAGCTAATTGAAGTTTCTAATGTACAGTACTGAATAGGGATTAGATGAAACCGTTGTTCCCACAAGGTTGATTAGGATTGAAACATGGCTTTTCTAGGGTACATAAACATTTTCAAACCAGCACATTCCACCCTATGGACCTTAAAAAAGACATATTTTCTCCTTATACAAAATACATTTATTCCATAACAATATCAGAGAAACTTAAACAATTTCAGTAACAATACAAATACAATACAAAGTCAGAAACAGTATAAAATCTCAAAGTTAGTTACAGGCATGGTCTATCCTAAAGTAAATTTCTCCTCTGGCTCTGGACCTGTAAAAACTCAAAACAAGTTATTTGCTGCCAACATACAATTGAGGAACAGTCCTAGGATACATATACCCTTATCCATAGGGAGGAATGAACACAGAGATCACTGGACCCACACAGTTTTGAAAACCTCCAGGGCAAAGTCCATTAGATTTCAAAGTCTGAAAGTCATTTATCTTTGGGGCTTTAGAAAGTGGCAGTCCTACCCTTTCCAATGGCCTATGCAGAGGTCTGCCTCTCTCTGAATGCAACCATTGGGGACACTTGGGAAAGAATCTTTTTTTCGGGTCCACCCTCTCCAAGCATTTGGGCTGTACCTGGGCTTTCTAACATCTCTGGGGCACACACTCAGCCCAAACATGTGGTGGCAGCCAGGCTCTCCCCAAACCCCACAGAATGTGTTCCACCCTCTTTAAGACCTGAGGCGCCATGACTCTTTCACTACAATTAGGTGGAAGGCCCATCCTCTGCCTTCGGGGCCAACTCACCCTGTCCAAGTGCTTGGGTGAGTCTGCTCTGCTGGCCCAAGGCTTCTTGACTTCAGACCCTGGCCTCCATGGTTTTGTCTCTGAAGTTACTTTTCTTCCAATATGCCCCTCTCTGTCCCTCTCAGCCCCAGCTGGCAGTGGTTCTCTTTATACAGATCTCACAATACCCTCATTGGTTTCCTGTGCCTTGGATCATGCCCATCAGACATAAGGAGTTTCCACAGATCCTTCCTGGATAACTCCAGGTCGAATCCTGGCTTTCTCTGATATGGCTTACTGGTTCTGCATTTGGCTAAGTCCTCATGTGTGGCACTGTTCTATGGGGCCTCCCTTTTTGGAGGCCCAGAATTTTCCAGAACTTCAATTTCTGATTTTATTTTTGTACCCAAGAGTTCAGTTATCAGCTTATATCTTTCCTGTTGCATTTCACTATAAGCTGCAAGGAGATACCAGGCTGCGCTTTCCACATTTAATTTGGAAATCTCTTCTGCTAATTATCCAAGTTCATGACTTTTAAAATCTGCCTTCCAGACAAAGCCACTAGTCAGTTTTGCCAGATTATCTGACATTTTAAAACAAAGATTGCTTCCCTTCCAGTCTGCAATAATTCATGCCTCATTTCTATGTAGTGCCTGGTCAGAGGTATCTTCAGAGTCCATATTTCTACCAACAGTTTCTTCAAAGCATTCCAGGCCTTCTCTATCAAGCTCCTCACAACTTCCCCTTATCCATTTAAAAAGCCATTCCAACAGGTGTGGTACTTGCAAATTGCAGCAGCACCCCACTCCTGGTACTAAAATCTGTTCTAGTTTGCTAGCTGATGAAATGTGATATATGAGAAATGGAATGGCTTTATAGAAGGGAATTTAATAAGTTGGTAGTTTACAGTTATAAGGCCAAGAAAATGTCCCAAATAAAACAAGTCTATGGAAATGTCCAATCTAAGACATCCAGGGAAAGATACCTTAGTTTTAGAAGGCTGATAACACTCAGGGTTTCTCTCTCATCTGGAAGGGCACATGGCAAAGTCTGCTAGCTTTCTCTTCTGGCTTTCTGTTTCACAAAGCTCCCTGGGAGGCATCTTCCTTCTTCATCTCCAAAGGTTGCTGCTGGTGAACTCTCTGCTTCTCATGGCTATGCTGTTCTGTGACATTCTCCAAAATATTTCTTTTATAGGATCCGAGTAAACTAATTAAGACACACCTGGAATGGGTGGAGGCACATCTGCACCTAATCCAGTTTAATACCCACACTGATTGAGTAACATTTCCATGGAGATAAACTAATTGAATTTTCCAACATACAGTATTGAACAGGGATTAGAAGAAACCATTGTTCCTGCAAGGTTGATTAGGATTAATAATCGCTTTTCTAGGGTACATAAACATTTTCAAACTGGTACAGTGGTCCATCAATTTTATTGATTTTCTCAAAGAACCAACTTTTGGTTTTATTAATTCTTTCTATTGTTCTTTTGTTCTCCCATTCATTTAACTCTGCTTTAATCTTTATTATTGCTCTTCTTCTATTTGCTTTGGGGTTAGTTTGCTGTTCTTTCTCATGTTCCTACAGGTGAGCAGTTAAGTCCTCAATTTTTGCTTTTTCTTGTTTTTTTTTTTTAATATAGTTATTTAGGGCAATGAATTTCCCTCTCAGCACACCTTTGCTGTATCCCATAAGTTCTGATATGTTGTATTCTCGTTTTTATTCATTTCCAGAAAGCTACTGGTTTCTCTAGCAATTTCTTCTTTGACCCACTGGTTATTTAAGAGTGTATTATTTAACATCCATACATTTTTGAAAGTTCTTGTTCTTTGCTGGTTATTGAGATCTTAGCTTCATTCTGTTGTGATCAGAGAAGGTGATCACACTATGATTTGAATAATATCTGCATTTTTAAATTTATAAAAACCTGTTTTGCACCCCAGTATATGATCTATCCTGGAGAATGTCCCATCAGCACTAGAGAAGAATGTATATCCTGGTGCTTTGGGGTATAATGACCTATATATGTCTGTTAGGTCTAATTCATTTATCAAGTGGTTTAACTTCTCTGTTTCCTTGTTTTTATTCTGTCTGTCTGGTTGTTCTATCTATTGAGGAGAGTGGTGCATTAAAGTCTCCTACTAATATTATTGAAACATCTACACTCCCTTCTATTTTGCCAATGTCTCTTTCATGTGTTTTGGAATGTCTTGATTGGGAGCATAGACATTTATGATTGTTATTTCTTCTTGGTGAATTATCCCTTTTGTTAATGTATAGTGTCCCCTTCATCTCTTTTGATGAATTACATTTAAAGTCTATTTTTTCTGATATTAGTATAGCTACTTGTGCTTTCTTTTGGTTACAACTTGCATGGACCACCTTTTTCCATCCTTTCACTTTCAATCTATTTGTATCCTTGTGTCTAAGGTGAGTCTCTTGTAAGCAGCATAAAACTGGATTTTATTTCTTAATCCATTCTGTCAATCTGCATCTATTAATTGGTAAGGTAGTCCATTAACATTCAGAGTTTTTACTGAAAAGGTGTTTCTTGAATCTACCCTCTTATCCTTTGGATTTTGTTTGTCAGATCTATATATTCTTTTCCCTCTTTCTCTTTTTATCTGTTAAGTTACCCTTATTGGTACTCTTCAATTCTGTGCCCTCCTCCAGACCTCCCTCTCCTGTCTTTTTTTCAACTGGCAGAACTCCCTTTAGTATGTCTTGTAGGGCCAGTCTCTTGTTGACAAATTCTTTCAGGGTTTGTTTGTCTGTGAAAAATTTAATCTCCCCCTCAGTTTTGAAGGACAGTTTGGCCAGGTACAGAATTCTCGGCTGGAAGTCTTTCTCTTTCAGAATCTTAAATGTGTCATACCACTGCCTTCTCACCTCCATTGTGCCAGTTGAGTAATCTGAACTCAGTCTTATGTAGTAACCCTTGTATGTAGTAGATTGTTTTTCTCTTGCCACTTTCAGGATTTTTTGCTTCTCTTCAACATTTGACAGACTGATTAGTATGTGTCTTAGGGAAGGCCTATTTGTATTTATTCTATTTGGAGTTCAATGAGCTTCTTTAACTTGCATATTTATATCCTTTATAAGGATAGGGAAGTTTTCTTCCATTATATCATCAACTAATACTCCTAGTCCTTTATTCTTCTCTTCTCCTTCTGGGACACAATGATTCTTATATTTGTGCACATTGTTTTGTCTGTCATTTCCCTGAGATCCAATTCAAATTTTTCCAACTTTTTTGCCATTTGCTATTTGGAGTGTTCCAAATCAGTTGTCCTGTCCTCTAGGTCATTTATTCTTTCTTCTGCCTCTTGAATTCTGTTGTTGTGTGTCTCCTGTATGTTTTTTATTTGGTCTATAGCATCTTTAATCTCTGTGATATCTGTTATTTTTCATTTATTCTTCCAAATTCCTCTTTATGCTCTTCTAGTGTCTTCTTGATCTCCTTTATGTCATTAGCCATCCCATTTATTTTATTTAGTAGAGTTGTATGAATATCTTTGATTAATTATTCCAATGTCTGTGTTTCCTCTGGTGTTTTAATTTCGTCGTTAGGCTGGGCTATATCTGTCTGCATCATGGTGTGCTTAGTGACCTTCTGTTGTCATCGTGCCATGTAAATATATTGATTGGTTTACTTTGGAAGTTGACTTCCTTCAGTAGTCTAAAGCTTTGTATTTGTGGGATGGATGTGGAGCAGGATGTGGGGCATGGGGCAGGGCACAACCATGCTTTGATGTGTTGCAATGCAGGTATAGGTGCAGAATGGCGATGCTATGCTGGTGTCTATGGGCATGGGCTCCCAGCAGCAGGGAGGATGTGGCTGTGCAGGTGCACAGGTCTGGGGGGTGGGGCCCTGGTGTGTGCTAGTCTGGGGTATGGAGCCCTTTGTGTGCATGTGCAGAGCACAGGACAGTGGGTTGGCCTTGAACCTGTATGGACTGGGAACATGACTGGGGCCATGTGCATGGACAGATCTGGGAGGGTTGTAAGTTGATGTACATGCATGTAGCATTTACAAGAGGCAGGGTAAGGTTGCACAACTGTATGGGCTGGGGGTGGGTGTAGCTTGGGTATGGAGTGAAGCATCCACAGCCTTTATGCACTGCTGACAACCTGCAGGGGGCAAGGAGGTGGAGTTAGGGCTTGCAAGGGGCGGGGCGAGACTGCATTTATGCAGGAGAGGTGGGTTGGGTTGGGGCATGTGTGCACGTGCTTAGGGTGGGTGTGTGGGGTGGGTATGCACATGAGGGGTTGGTGGGGTGGGGGCGCTTGGAGTGTGGCGAGGGGAGGCAGGTGACAGGGTTCAGGTGTGTGGGGTATGGGGTGAGTTATGGATAGTGGGGCTGCACTGGTAAGGGTACCATATTCAAGGAATGTGGCTTGGCTTACTTCCTAGTCCTCATCTCCCTGTCTATGCACTCCTGAAGGCTATGAGCTTCCGTGTTAGGCTGTTTGCACCAGCCAGATGGTCTCCGGTTCTCTGCTTCTAAGTTCCTCAGCTTTTGCAACCATGGTCTCCCTATGTGGTGCAGAAGACCTTCCCAGGTCACTTGCACCTTGGAATCACCATCTCAGTCACCATCCTGCTCCTTCTCTATCTGTCCCTTGGAACAGGGGTGAACTTGACCTATCCTATTCTGTCATCTTCCCAGAACTCTATCTTTGCATTCATTTTTGAACAATATTTTTCTGGAAATAGAAACCTAGATTGATATTACAAACATTTTTTATTCTATATTTTAAAGATATTACTCTACTGTCTTGTGGTTCACATTGCTTCCAGTGAGAAGTCTGTTGTCTTCCTTAGTTTTGTCCTTCTATATATTGTGTTTCTTTTTGCTTTGGGCTGCTTTAAAATTTTTCTCTTTATCATTGACTTTAACCTGTTTGATGCATGTCAATAGTTTTCTTCAGTTTCTTGTAACTGGGAGTTGCAAACTTCTTGGATCTGTGGGTTTATGTTTTTATCTAATTTGGAAACATTTCAACCATTATTTCTTAAAATATATTTTTGTCAACTCCATCCTCCCTTTCAAGGGCTCCATTTGCACATACATTAGACCACAGCTCACTGACGCTTTGTTAATATTTTCAGCTTTTTCTTGCTGTGGTATATTTTATATAGTCATGTTTGCTCTGACTTCAAGTTCACTAATCTTTTCTTCTTCAGTACCTAATCTGCCATTAATTCCAACTCTTCAGTATATTTTTTCATTTCAGACGTTGTGGTTTTATTTTTAGAAGATTGATTTTAATCTTAAAGCTTCCATGTCCCTCCCTGATACATTCAATCTTTTATCTAGCTTTATAGAAATATAGAATGTAGTTATTATAGCTGTCATCAGCTTAATTTCAGAGTTGATTCTTACTTATTTTTTCCCCTCATTATGGGTCACATGTTCCTGCTTCTTGGTATGCTTGTTGGCTTTTGATTGAAAAGCATTTTTTTAACTTTCGGGTATATTTATATTTTCATACATGTTCTGAAACAAGGCTAAGTTACATTGAAACCGTTTGATGCATTTGGCTTTGATTTTTAAGCATAGTTAAGCAGGCCTAGAGCAGCAATTATTCTATGGATAACATTTTTCCAACTCTTGAGGCAAAACTTTTGTTAACACTTTACCTACATGTCTTCATTGCCTGCAGAAATGAGAACTAACAAGTAGGAGAGATAATCATGCACACTGATGACAATAATAAATATATCTCATGGTGGAGGAATATCTTGCAAAGATTGGATATCTATTCTTTCAGATACCCCTCATCCATTTAGCCTAATTTTAGTAACAGTACCTCAGTTTAACTCTGGGGAACCATTTTTTTCCCAGTCTCAGTCCATATGCTTTGCAGTAGCTCAATTACTTTTTCAGAGCATGAGAATGAAAAGTGATTGGGGCCACAATGAATGATCAGGAATGGTTTCATATTTCAAATAGAGCCAAGGAGATTTTGTTGGGGCCTCTGGAGAGAGAGAATATTATTATTCTCATAAGCTCCAAACCTGAGAGGATGCAAGTTATATAGTTGCTGAAAAGCCTATCTGAAAATGGACCCAACAGGTCTATCTTGGACTTTTTATTTACTTGGTGCAATAAATTCTGTAAAAACATAAGCTTGCATTTGTTGTTCTTCAGTTACATGAAATTAAACTACTAATTCATTCAACCAAGATGGCAGTTGGTGAAATGTGATAGTCACATTTAGGGCCTTTATTCAATATTCCAGGAAAGTTTTTTTTTTTTTTTTTTTTTTTTGGTTTCAATAAGCACCAGGAAGCTGAAGTTCTAAAGCAGAATTTCATAAACATTCTCAGGGCCAATGGCTTGGAATAGTATTGAGCTCTAAAATTCCAAGACTCAATCCAAGCTACTATGACAGCAGAAATTGCATTGCTACTAGAGGACTCCCCATTTTCAGATTTAGGTCCTTTCAATTTGCTTTAGAAGTTTTACTTCTTTAAAGGGTTTTAAAAGAAAAAGGTAGAGAAAGTCATTTAACTGGAGAAAAACCACTTTGATTTTAGCAAAGCCTCTAAATATGGCAAACATTGAAAATTAATTTGGTGCAATCCCTCAAAGTACAGAAAAAAATGCACAAAAAACAAAATTGAAACTGTGATTTTAAGGTTTAGAGTAATCATCTTTGATGATAAATAAGTTGTAAAGTTTTTTATGTTGTTTATAACTAGAACTTTCTCCCCCAAAGGGAAAAACCCTTCGCTAGATATACTATCAATTATATACCTGCATGTTCTAAAGGCACAATTCTTTTGTTAAGTCATTTTCCTACCCTGTAGGATATGACTTGCATGTCATATCTTATCTTTAACAGAGTATTTTATGTTAAATAATCAGATTTCTTACTGTCAGTTTTATAACTCGTCATATTTCTAACCTTTTCTCCAGGCTTATTTCAGCACTAGCTACTCATCAATGTTTATTTATTTGTTTAAAAAAAATCCCTTTCTCCTCCAGAATGAGATGTTTATGAAACAAAATTATGTTAGGTTCTACATCATGAAAGTAAAAATGCATATTTACTTATAAAAACTATTTCAATTGTCATTTTATAGGAATGACATCAACTTTTCTCAATTTATCCAAAAGCCTTTCTCTAAAGATGACTAGCATTCTAATCTCAGTTACTCATGCTTTGAATCACAACAACATAAAAAATGGGGTTCAGCAATTTCCTAAATGTGTAAGAGAGAATTATATAGAACTAAAGGTTTGGGAATTCTGTCACTTCAAACATATCCCAAAAGTGTTTGATATGAAGAGATGGTCTGATCAGAAAAGGAGTGATGTAGTTTAGTAAACACAATATTTTCTACTCTGCTCTGTTCTGATGTGGTGATATGAACATTGCCCCCCAAAAGTTAAATGAATGAGTAAAGTCACAATACAAATCATAGTAGGACACAAAGCAGAGTTAGCAATGAAACCAAAAAGGTGACTTGAAGGAAGTTTTATCTTTTCTTTCAGTATACTCCAGTGGGTCTAAGTAGAACTCCTGTATATACACACAGTCCTTTCTCTATCCTTCGTACCTATAGTTCTTACTGTGTGCCATCAATGTGTTTAGTTACAAAGTGGTCAAAGTGAACTGGGATATGTGGGGTGTCCTTAGAGGGTCTCATCAAGATGCTTAAGACCTTCTGCCATTGACCATTCCTACTGTACTGAGTGAATTGGGTCTGCTCTACCAGCCAGTTGAGCCCAAGCTATTTTTTCTTTATAACTATCCCATTGAAATTTTCCTACTGCATATTTGTTTTAAGTGATAAGAATAGCTTATTTGTTAAATGAATTGAAATGAATTACCATGCAATTATTTTTATGAAAAATTGTGTTCTTCTCAGGCCCTTCAATGCTTGACCCCTTAGATTGATCTTATGGACCTTCCAGATGCTGTGTTGGGGAGAAGACATGATAAAACCCATTTCACTAGAAGCTTGCCTGTTCTCCTGTACTGCATATGTATCTATTGTTCATAAATGTCTATTCTTTCCTGTGCTTATAAAATAATTCATATTTATCTTCAGACTTATTTTTTACTCTATTCCGCCCCCCCCCAAATTTTCTACTTACCAAAACTTCATTTATTTTGACCAAATTGTGTTAAGTGAAGTCACACTGAGTAAATTACTCTTGCATATTTGGTGAGTTCTGCAGCCATTTTTTGTTGTTGTTGTTATTTCTCTGAATTGGGATGGCCCTGCTTGCCGAAAGAAAGCTGACAATGGCCCAGAAAGAATTATTGCAAAGTTTGAAGAAAGGAAGAATACATTTTAGTATCTAGCTGTCATGGTCAGCTTCATGTGTCAACTTGGCCAAGTGGTGGTACCTGTTTGTCTGGTTGGGCAAGTGCTGGCCTGTCTGTTGTGATGAGAACATTTCATAGAATTAGATCATGATCACGTCAGCTGCATCCGCAGCTGATTCCATTTGTCATCAGCCAAGGGGAGTGTCTTCTGCAATGAGTGATGCTTAATCTGATCACTGGAAGCCTTTTAAGGAGGATTCAGAAGAGACAGGCTCTCTTCCTGCTTCGGCCAGCGAGCCTCTCCTGTGGAGTTCATCCAGATCCTCCATGGGAATCATCGGCTTCACAGCCTGCACTGCAGATTTTGGACTCTGTGTTCCCATGGTCATGTGAGACACTTTTATAAATTTTATATTTGCGAGTGTTCCCTGTTGATTCTGTTTCTCTAGAGAACCCTAATACACTAGCTCATCAGTTTTATACCATATCATGGCCTTTCATTGTTCAGCAACCTTTTTTTCAGGAGTTCACAATAGAGCCAACTGGGATATACATAAGAATTTCTCCTCTTCCAGGGCTGGTTTTCTACCCTTTCGTGTTTTTATACGAAGCGGAGTCTTTCTCCTGTTTGTTATTCTCACTGTAGAAGAAAGATATCTAATTCAGGAATGGTTCAATGAGCACCTCTTAATGTTCAGCATTGTGCTTGGAAAGATACATTTTTCATATCTGTCATGAATTTCAAGTCCACTTATCCTTACATTTCTTAAAATCCACATTTTTACTGGGAAAAAACCTCCCCAGACTTTTAATCTTTTTCTACCTATGACTAATTGGGTAAATCCAATGAAGTGAAAGCTCTGTCTTCATTTTCATGTTATTATTTAAGTCAAGAAAATGGCCAGCTGAGTTTCTGAATTTGTCTTTATTTATCCAATCCATTCTGAAATCTGAAGTGTATGTGTGTGTGTGTGTGAGAGAGAGAGAGAGGGAGAGAGAGAAAGAGTGAGAGAATAATAAAACAAAAACCAAAAGAAGTGATTGTACTCTTAATAGGTAATATCGTAAAAAGAGATGATATATTAGTTTGTTACATTCACTTATGTTATCTGTTAGTTCAGTGTAGGCTGGAACAGGGGATTTCCTTACTTGGCTATAAAGTGTTTTAAAATATTTCATCTATATTTGTTTCATAATGATGTTAAGCGGTCAGTGACCAAATTTCCAAACAGCTAATACTAAGCAAAAGGGAGGGGGTAGTAACCTTAGTGACTACTGCTTGCTAATTTGTCTCAAAAGACAAAAAGGAAAAGGCTTACAGGAAATTAAACAAGAAGATCCTTGCAGTGGTCAGTTGTTTTTTTTTTTTTTTTTTTTTACCTATGTGTCAGCAGAGTGTGATTTTGTTTGTTTGAGTGTCATCCTCTTTAGCCACATCCTCTTCACCTTTTTGTTCTTTCTTCATGGTCTCTTCTTTCTTCCTTTCCCCTCTCTCATTAATGACAAGTCATGACAAATGAGTCTCACACAGAGCCAGAGAAAGTTTGGCTTTCTTGAAGCAACAGATGTGCTTTTAAAATAGAAAAATGTGAGTTGTATAACTGCATTTGGTGCTAAGAAAAATCAGACCCGAATTTGTGACCCTTCTTAGTAATTGTACAGAGTAAGTGTACATGTGTCCGTTTTGCTAACTCTCCTGCAACTGTCATCCTTTCATTTTCTTTTGGTTTTGTGTTTGCCTAACTTGTTCTTTATTTCTCTTATTTTAATGCATGTGCTTTTGAAAGACGCTTTGAATCCTCTTTTTGGAATTGAAGCTAAGGTGGAAGATGGAAAAGATCATGGGGAATGACTTCTCTGCACATAGACAGTGAAAGTTAGGAAAGGGGAGATTTTCCATTATGGCCAACAGACCTTGCTTAACAATTTTTGGAATATGTTTTTTTTGAAACTGCCTATTTCCTGCATTATTTGATTCCTGAAAATTTTACTTTGTGACATGAACAGCACTTACATCATTACTTATATGAAAATAAGATAACATTTTGCTTCTTTAATTTCTGTATTTTGTGACATTATTTATGTAATATAGAAAAGTACTGCTATATTACATTTTCTGATGTACATAATCAATTTTAATGCTATGGACTACTCTTACCTGTGACTTTAAGTTTTTGTTTGCAAATACATGAAATATTCATCTCTTTAGACAAGGTGACTTTAAAACCACATCAGAACATCTATCTCAAAAAATAGAGGTTTTTGGTGCATAGATAACAATGTTTTGTCTATCTAAACACCTGGTTTTTAGAGTTTAGAAATATCCTAGCTTTCAAGAGAGTTCTAAGAGAAAAGGAATTTGCTTGTATTTTAAGATCTGAGAGTTTTGTATATAGGAAATAATCAAATGTGCATTACTGGTAACTTCAAATAATGGTATTTCCCTCAATATCTGTTTAACATCAAAGGTACGAAAAAGAAGATGACTTCAAAATATGATAAAACAATTCTAGCAATATCAATATTATAAAACTGCTTTTTTGTGTGTAGAATCTCAACATATGCTATGGAATGTAAATTTTCAGAAGGCATGAACTATACTTAAAATTATTTTCTTTTGCACTTGGTCCAAAGAATATAAGGTTCCACATACACTTTTTTTTTCTTGAGTGCATGGTCCAGGAATCGAACCCAGGTCTCCCGCATGAAAGGAGAACATCCTACCACTGAACCACCCCCACACACTTTTGATGATGATGCAGTGCATATATTTAACTCAACAGGAAAAAATATATGAAAAGTAGTGTGAATGGAAAAATTCAAAGAAATAAATATGGAAGAAGATTATCCATCACAGAATGCAGCAAAAAGTAGGCAAAAAAAATGTTTATTGAATGGAATTGTATAAAGGAAGAAGGGTTTGTATTATTGTATATTATTGTGCTAAGATAAAACAAACTTTTCTTTAGAAAACTATCAGTTACCTGAAGTAATAGGAAAGAGGGAATATTCCATTTTGCCTTGTCAATTTCTTGTCAAAACAAAAAAACTTTGGTTATAGAAAGTTATGGAATGATGAGAAATGATTTTTTATGAACCATTGAAAACTACTTATTTAGAATTTTTGCAGCATGACATTTATAATGCATTGTTAAATAAAACAAGATATAGAACTAAATTTAGTAAGTTCTCAATGTTATTAAAATATTGGGAAAAAAGACCAGATAGTATTTTCTATACTATCTACAATGAACATATGATACTTTCTAAATCAGAAAAAAACATTTATTTTTGTCAATTAAACTACAAGGGTTAGTTTTGAGACTATATTATCTAATCTTCATATTTTGTGGCAAAGGAACTGAGGTACAGAGAAGCAAAATTGCCGGAGACTTTTCTCTCAACTTCTATTTGCTTCACCATGGAATCAAAATGTTCTTTTTATACTGAATTGTAGGCCACGTGTATTTCTGGGAGTGTGTTGCTGATAATGTTTTAGCTTGTCTCAGTGATACTCTGGCCATTATCCAGCTAAAACAAGGGATGCATGTAAATCTTTCTTATCTTGCTTTTCAAAGATGTCTAAGTTGGGAGCATATATATATGGCTTAATATATAGCTTGAGATGCTTTCTCACTATTTTGGATTTTGTAAAAGAATTATACTTTTTAAAGATGCCAGAAGCAGCTATAGAAGACAGACTGTTATCCCTCAGCATCCCTTAAGATTAAGGGGTGAAAATTTTCTGAGGGGGAATTTAAGGTAGGTTAGAACAGGGAGAGAGGAGAGAGAAAACCATGAAGGAGCCCTTGAATAAGGATGGTTAATCAAGGTCAGCAGGTCATGTGTCTGACACAGGCACCCTGCCCAGTGACTGCCCACTTACCGAAAATACCTGGCAGCAGTCAAATCATCGGAAACAAAACATCCCCACCTGAGTGAGTCATCCATGAAGGAGGGTGGAGCCAACTGTCCCACCTAAATGGACTGTCAATCACCAAGCACTGCTCTGGAGAGGAGGATGGGTGGGGGGTGGGGATAAGTAAAGCTAATCTTTAAGGGAAAATGGCTCCACATTGCCTATTGCCTCTCGCCCTCCATCTTTCTTCACACGCGAGAGTGTCCACATGCTCCTTGTCTCTGCATGTGTGCTTAATAAATTTCTAACTGATTTGCTGTGAAAAAAAAATTACATTTGTTAAAAGAGAATTGTCTGCTCCAGTTCCTTCACATCACTCCTCACAATCCATGATTGACTTCTATCAATTCTGTGTAGTTGACCCACAATTTCTTTCTCAAGTTCTAGGACTATTTTTATGACTGTTTTTTGGACATCTGTACCTTCTTTTCCTATTAGCTTATCAAATACAATACATCCCCAAATCAACTAATTTCTTCTTACCCCTTAACCACCACCACCACTGCCACTATTAGTAACAGGAAAATAATCAGTGATGTCACACATAAGAATATAAAACAAAGTGACAATTGAGATAATTAGGAAGAAGGATCAACAAGACTTAAGTACTTGGTAGATGTAGATGGAGAAAGGAGAAAGTGTAATATAATTCCCAAGTTTCTGGCATGGAAAAGTGGGCAGGTGGTAATGTTATCTAACAGAGAAGAAATAGAGGAAAAACAGATTTGGGGTCAATAGAAAATTCATTGTGAATGCATTGTGCTACAGTAATAAATGATAATATAGTCTAATAAACAATTGACTATATGTCTGCAGTTCAACTGAGAGATTCATTTATAGGTTATGCCTATAGATGGTGTATTAGTCAGGGTTCTCCAGAAAAAGAGAATCAAGTGGATATTTATATATTACTTTATATTGTATTATATTATATTACATGATATATGTAAATGTTATGAAATTTATTATAGGAATTGTTTTATATGGTCATGGGGATCGACAAATTCAAATTCCAAATGGTAAGCTGCAAGTTGGGAAGTTGATGATGACATTGAATTCCCCAGGAGAAGCTACAAGTCGGAATTCTGATGAAGGTGATGATGAATTCCCCAGGAGAAGCAAGCTGGCTAAAGTAGAGATAGATATTCTTCTTTCTGACTGCTGAAATCCTTAGTACTTCCTTTAAGGCCTCCAACTGATTAAATGAAGAGAATCCTCTTATTGCTGAAGGCAAACTCCTTTGTTGGTTGAAGATTTAATCAGCCATAGAGGCAATCAACTGACTAGTGATTTAATTCCATGAACTTCCTTCACAGTAACAATCAGGCCAAATCTTACCTGACCACAAAACTGGACACCATAACCTAGCTAAGTTGACATGTGTACTTAACTATCATATATAGTATTTAAAATCATGCAAGTAAATAAAATTGCCTTGTGGCAGGATGTGGGATGTGATAATGTTGAAGACAGAAAACTGTAGAACATCAGCTTTATGGGAGGAAATATTTTGAAACCACATATCTGATACAGGTTTATATCCAGAATATATAATGAAAACCTTCAACTTAACAACAAAAAGACAAGCAACTACATTTAAAAATGGGCAAAAGACTTGAATAGATATCACTCCAAAGAAGCTATACCAATGGCCAGAAAGCACATGAAAAGATGCTTACTATCATTGACTTGAGGTAAATGCAAATCAAAACTACAATGAGGTACCATTTCACACCCATTAGAATATACAAAGATATAAGAGGTAATGAGAAAAAAAGAAAGATGAGGGAATGATGGGGTATAAGAAAAGTATATGTGTATACTATTGAAGTTGAGTTGTTAATCAAACCAACTATGATTGTTATATATTCAGGATGTTCAACTTTAACCCTATGGTTGTTACAAGGGAAATAGAGGAAAAATAGGTCCAGATATAAAAGAGAAGGCATTCAATATGGTAGAACACAAAAAAGCAAATAAATACAAAAGTAAGCATTACAGAAGAATTGAGTAACAAAAAAGTATAAGGCATACAGAGTCTAAATAGCAAAATTGCAGAATAGAGTCCTGCATTATCAGTAGTGACTTTAAATGTAAATGGATTAAACTCTTAGGTCAAAAGGCAGAGATTGGCAAGATGGATATGAAAACATGGCCCAACTATATGCTGTCTGCAAGAAACTCATCTTAAATTCAAAGATACAAGTATGTTGAAAGTTTAAGGATGGAAAAAAATATACCATATAAGTAGTAATCAAAAGAGAGCAGGGGTGGTTATACTAATATCAGATAAAATAGAGTTTAAGTACAAAACATTTGCAAGGGACAAAGACAGTCATTATATCCTGATAAGGGGGACAATTCAACAAGAAATAACAGCTGGATCCCAAAATATATGAAGCAAATACTGACATATTTGAAGTGATAAATTGACAGTTCCATTGTAAATAGTAGGAGACTTAAATACACCACTTTCATTAATGGATAGGACATTTAGTCATGTGAACAATAGGAAATATAAGACTTGAATGATTGTCTAAACAAACTAGACCTTATAGACATATCTAGAAAACTGGACCCAACAAAACAGAATACACATTCCTCTCAAGTGCGCATGGATCATTCTCCAGGATTGACCATATGTTAGGCCATAAAATGTCTCAATAAATTAAAAAGATATTGAAATCATAAAATATATATTCTTCAACAACAACTGAATAAAGCTAGAAATCAATGACAAAGGGAGAAAGGAAAAACTCACAAATAGGTGGAAATTTAAAATCCAACACTTTAACAACAATGGGTTAAAGAAGTGAAATTAGGAAATATCTTGATGAAAATGAACATGCTTAACACCAAAACTTATGGGATTCAACAAAGGCAGTATGGTGAAGGAACTTCATTGCTCTAAATCTTTACATTGAAAAAGAAGAAA
Organism: Myrmecophaga tridactyla; assembly: GCA_004026745.1. Classification (NCBI taxonomy): domain Eukaryota; kingdom Metazoa; phylum Chordata; class Mammalia; order Pilosa; family Myrmecophagidae; genus Myrmecophaga; species Myrmecophaga tridactyla. The sequence continues at coordinate 113,366 of PVIY010002983.1, forward strand.
GACTTCAAATCCGAGAATTAACCTCAGAATTGGAAGAACTAGAAAAATAAGAGCAAACTAAACCCAAAGTGATCAGAATGAAGGAAATAACAAAAATTAGAGCACAGTTAATTGAAATATAAAAACAAACAATAAAGAGAAGCAACAAAACCAAAATCTGATTCTTTGAAAAGATGAATAAAATTGACAAACCATTAGCCAGACTGACAAAAAAAAGAAAAGGATGTAAATAATGAAAGTCAGAAATGAAATACGAACTCCGTTGAAATAGAAAGGACTATAAGAGGATACAATGAACAACCACTGTATGCCAATAAATTAGATAACCTAGATGAAATGGACAAATCCTTAGAGACACACAAACTGCCTGCTTTAACTCAAGGTGAAATAGAAGATCTCAACAAATCAATTAGTAAGGAGATTTAATCAGTTATTAACCTTCCAACAAAGAAAATCCCAAGACCAGATGGTTTCACAGGGAAATTCTACCAAACATTCAAAATAAGACTTAATTCCAATTCTGCTTAAACTCTCCTAAAAATCTGAAGTGGGAACACTCCCTAGTTCATTTTGACCAACATCACCCTCATATCAAAGTCCTATAAAGGTACCACAAAAAACAAAACTGCAGACTAATGTCTCTGAGAATATAGATGCAAAAATCTTCAACAAAATATAAGTAAACATCATAATAAAAGAATTATGCATCATGATCAAGTGGGATTTATCTCTGGTATGCAAGGTTGGTTCAACACAAGAAAATCAATTAATGTAATACACAACATTAACAACAATGAAGGAAAAAACCCCACATGATCCTCTCAATTAATGCCAAAAAAGCATTTGACAAAAGCCAGCACCATGTCTTGATAAAAACACTTAGAACACTAGGAATAGAAGGAAACTTCCTCAACATGATAAAGGGCACCTATAAAAAACCCACAGCTAACATCACACTCAATGGTGAAAGACTGAAGATTTCCCTCTAAGATCAGGAACAAGACAAGGGTGCCATTGTCACCAACATTATCCAACATTGTTCTGTAAGTTCTTGCCAGAGAAATTAGGCAAGAAAAATAAAAGAAAAGGAATCTAAACTGGAAGAGAAGTAAAACTTTCACTAATTGCAGATAACATTAACCTGTATACAGAAAATCCTGAAAAACCCACAACAGCACTCCTTAAAACTAGTAAATGAATTCAGTAAAGTGACAGGGTACAAGATCAACACCCCTAAATCAGTAGTGTTTCTATGCACAAGCAGTGGACACTCAGAAGAAGACATCAAGAAAAACATTCCTTTTACAATAGCAACTAAAAGAACCAAATATCTAGGAATAAATGTAACAAAGGATGTGAAGGACTTGTACACAAAACACTACAAAACGCTACTAAAACAAATCAAAGGAGACCTAAATAAATGGAAGGACATTCCACATTCATGTTTTGTACTGAATATCACTAAGATGTTAATCCTTCCAAAAAAAATTATGGATTCAACACGCTCTCAATCAAAATTACAACAGCCTACTTTGCAGAAATAGAAAGACCAATTATAAAATTTTATGGAAGGGTAATGGGCCCTGTATAACTAAAGCCATCTTGAAAAATAATTGTTCTAGTTTGCTAACTGCCAGAATGCAACAAATCAGAGATGGATTAGCTTTTAATAAATGGGGATTTATTTTGTTAGTTCTTCAGAGGAAAGGCAGCTAACTTTCAACTAAGGTTCTTTCTTATGTGGGAAGGCACAGGATGGTCTCTGCTGGCCTTCTCTCCAGGCCTCTGGGTTCCAACAACTTTCCCTGGGGTGATTCCTTTCTGCAGCTCCAAAGGCCTGGGCTGAGCTGCGAGTGCTGAGATGAGGTATGCTGAGCTGCTTGGGCTGTGCTGCGTTGCGCTCTCTCATTTAAGCCCCAGCCAATTAAGTCAAACATCATTCATTGCAGCAGGCACACCTCCTAGCCGACTGCAGATGTAATCAGCAACAGGTGAGGTTCATGTACCATTGGCTCATGTCCACAGCAACAGAACTAGGTGCCTTCACTTGGCCAAATTGACAACTGAATCTAACCACAATAATTAATTTGGAGAACTCCAGTTCTCACTCTTTAAAGTCATCACAAAGCCATAATATTCAAAACAGCCTGGTACTGACACAAGAACAGATATATAGACCAGTGGAAACAAATTGGAAGCTCAGAAATCAACCCTCACATTTATAGCCAACTGAGTTTTGAGAAGTGAGCAAAGACAAATCAATTGAAAAAGAATAGGCTTTCCACAAATAGTGCTGGGAAAGCTGGATCTCCATTTTCAGAAAAGAAAAAAAAAAACAGAAAAAGAAAGAGGACTCCCACCTCACACCTCAAAGTGGATCAGATCTAAATTAAACAGCCAGAATATCAACTCCTAGAAGGAAATATAAGGAAGCACCTTCAGGACCTTGTGTTAGGCAAAGTTTTCTTAGACTCTACATATGAAGCATAAGCAACAAATGAAAAAAACATATAAATGGGACCTCATCAAAATTAAGAACCTTTGCATCTCAAAGAAATTTACCAAGAAAGTAAAACAACAAACTACACAATGGTAGAAAATCTTTGGAAATCACACATCCAATAAAGGTTTACTATATAGAATGTATAAGAAACCCTTCAACTTAACAGCAAAAAGAAAACAATCCAATCAAAAAATGGAGCAAAGCACTTGATTAGACATCTCTCCAAAGAAGATATACAGGTGGCCAGAAAGCACATGAAAAGATGCTCAACATCATTAGCTATCAGGGTAACGCAAATCAAAAGCACAATGAGCTAGCATCTCACAGACCTTAGAATGGCTGCTATTAAAAATACAGAAAATGAATGTTCAAGAGGATGTGGAGAAGTAGGAACACTCATTCATTCCTGGGGGCAGTGTCAAATGGTGCTGCCCCTGTGGAAAGAGAGTTAAGCAATTCTTCAGAAAGCTATGTATGGAACTACCATAGGACCCAGCAATCCCAGTACTAGGCATACACCCAAAGAATTGGAAGCAGAAACTCGAACAGATATTTACACACCAATGTTCATAACAGTGTTGTTTACAATTTTCCAAAGATGGAAGCAACCAAAGTGCTCATCAATCAATGAACAGCTAAATAAAATGTAGCATGTGCATACAATGAAATATTAATCAGCTGTGAAAAGAATGAAGTCCTGACAAATGGGACGAAATGGACGAACCTGGAAGACAGCATATTGAGTGAAATAAGCTAAACACAGAAGGAAAATATTATGTGATATCACTGATTTGAAACAATTAGAATAAGCAAACTCATACAGTCAGAATATAGAATATAGTTTACCAGAGGATGGAGTGAAGATAGGGAATGGGAAATTACAGCTTAAAATGTACAGGGTTCCTATTTGGAATGATGGAAATGCTTTGTTAATGAATGGTGGTGATAGTAGCACAACATTTTATGATAATATAATTAACAGCACTGGAGCATATACATGAATATGAATAAAAGGAATTGTCAGAATATTTATCTACATGTATATATTTTAGAATTAACAGTTACAGTTCCTGAATATATGTGACTGCTGTAAGAGTTTACAATCTAGGACACTTTGCAATAGGCCCCAACCTGATAACCTATGCTTTTGACTTCAGTTCACCAAGATTGTATATATTTTAACAATAACATTTTTAAAACAATCCATGGAAGTACACTACACAAACAGTTAACCCTAAGTTATACTATGGTATATAGTTAATAGTACAATTATTAAAATGAGCTATCATCAATTGTAACAAATGTTCCACACCAAATCAAGGTGTTAATTATAGGGTGGTATATGGGAAACCTTTATTTTAGGCATGAAGATTTTGTAAATCTACAACTTCTTTAATGAAGGAAAAAACAAAACAAAACATTTACATCTTGTTATATGGGGAGAGATGTCTGTCCTGTGGTCATGTTTCTGTTGGTATCTTCTGATGATGTAATTTTTCATTTATTCTCTTTTTCTCTTCTTATCAAATTGGTCCCCCAAGATGAAGCCAATGACGCTTAAGCTTCAGGGCTCCTCAATCACATTTGTCCCATCCAGGTCCTGGTGATGTGTCC